>CM052548.1:84167359-84213369 GCA_028533065.1 Trachops cirrhosus
CCGCACAGCCCCACGCGCGCGTATCCGGGAGAGCTGGTGCTGTCACTGCAGATCTCTCGGGGTGTGGTTGGCGCCCCGACAGGGAGGCACACACGGCAGAAGCACTGGAGCCAGGAGCCAGGGCTGCAGGGGCAGCCCCTGTGGGACCGGCCTCGAGAGGCCCTGCGCTGGGGGCCCACGTCTCAGGCCCCCGTGGAAGCGGCGGCCATCCTGGAGAGGCAGAGCCCCAGTTCCTCCTCCTGCGCTGGGCGGTCACCCGACCACATCCCTCTCGGGGAGACGGGTCACAGGGACATGGGTCACTGCCCTGCGGGCCTTGCCTCAAGACCCAGAGTTAAGGGCTTCTTCCTCTTACGCTCCTCACCCTAAAGGGTGATACGCAGTTGTCACTGTGCCCCCCTGGGAACCCACAGGCCCAGCAGCAGGGGCTCACCCCGTGCCTTCGCTGTGCAGGCCACGAGCCCAGGGCCCGGCCCCTTCACCTCAGCGGAGAGGGACATGAAGGCGGGCGGAAGTCCCGACCCGGCTCTCTGCGGGCCTCCATTTCCTTTGGGAAAAGTTTGCTACAGGCCGCACCGCCCTCTTCGGTAAGGTGTGGCTGTTTAAGCTGCTGGCTGCCCTGAACCCAGCGCTGCTACAACCAGGAAGAGCATTAGTTCCAGAGCTGCAGTGTGACCCGGGCACCACACCTCCAGGGTGGGGCTCGCCCTGACACACACCTGTGAGCTCCCCGGGGCCTCAATCGCTGTGGATGCCACTGTCTTAGGTAACATAACCGATCCCAAACTGGGGAATTAAGTGAAACCCAGGAAGCAGGGTCGTGTGTTCTACGTCCCCCTAGAGAACTGATCAGCACCCTCAGGATCACCTGGCTTGCTGCAGAAAATCACCCACCCACACAACTGACCAGGGATGGGGGCCCAGCCATTTCAGTCTGCACCTGCGCAGTCAGGGTTAGGGTTAGGGTTAGGGTTAGGGTTAGGGTCAGGGTTAGGGTTAGGGTCAGGGGTTCACCTGCATAGAAGGTGCGACTGTTTGCCTTCCGCCCAGGAGGAGACCCCCGCAGGCCCCCAGCAGCCTCAGCTCAGCATCCCTCCGGCCCCCTCTGTCCACCTGCTCTGTCCTCCTGCTGGGCGCTTCCCGGACCAGCTACCCGCACCCAACAGGAGTTCCCGGCTGGCCTAGGAGCTCTGTTTCTGGTATTCTGAGAGTCAACTAGGGCAGCGGGTAACAATATATCTTCCCAAACCAAATAAATACATGCTCAGTGAACAACATTCAGGAAACAAAAGCAAGCCTAGAAACAGAAACGTAGAAACCTGTGGTCCCGCCCCACTCTACGAACTATTACTATACCTTGCCGCCTGCAGGGTCTCCTAGATGTAAACTGTAACTTTTTTCAGGCGAAGGGGTCCGCGGACACTTGCCGCCTTGACGGCATCCGCTACGAGGCTGCCCTGTGAAGCCTCCGCTCCAGTGACCCCGGGGGCGGTGACCCGGGAGGCGGTACCGGCCCTTTCTACCTAATGCCCCAGGTGCGTCTCCAGCGTCCCCGAATACCGACACCCTGCTGTTTCAGCTGCAATGGCTCAGGAGAACTCCCCCCGGGAGCGCTGTTTCTCTGCGGAAGGCACCCGGCGGAGCTGTCCCCGCCGGCGGAGGCGGGACTGGTCACAGTCCCTCCGTCCAGAGCTGCGGCCTTTCCCGGCCCCACCCACCCCGGGATCCTGGGAGCCCTCGCCCACAACCCGGCCCCGATCGTCCAGCGCGGAACCACGAACCCGAACCTGCTGGAACCCGGGCCCACCGAACCCCCCGCGGCCCCAGTCCCCCGGCGCGGAACCCCTCGACCCCGCTTCGGCCCCCAGACCCGGACCCACGCGCAGGCTCGTCTGCAGACGCAGCGGCCACGCGGTGCCGACGGCGCCGCCCCGCGGCTCAGGCGGGCGGGGGTCCGCCGGGGTCGCGCCCCCAGACCACGAGGTCTCCCCGGGCGGGAGGAGGCGCCCGACGGGTCCCGGGAGTAAATCACTCACAGCCCTGCCCACCCCGCCCGCCCCCGGCCGGTCCATCGCAAACTTGCCCTTCACCCTCACCTGCACGCGCCTCGCACGACAGACACCGAATGCCCGACCACGGTCCCCGACCAGCAGCTGTCACCCGCCCCCCGCCCCGCCTCTGCCCGGCCCTCGCCGAGCGCGGCCCTCTGGACCCAGCCGCAAACTCAGACGCGCATGCGCACCGTCGGTGGGCGGGGCCTGCGCGCGGCGGCCGGGCGCACCCGTCCGCGCCGGGCGGGGGAGCGGTGACTCTGTGGACCGAACCACGGGCTTCGGGCGCAGGGAGGCAAGGCTCCGCGGGAGGAGCCATGGAGGCTGGTGATCCGGTGCCCCTAGGAAGCGCACTCCTCCCCCCAAACCTGTGCTCCTCGTCCTCGTCCTCGTCCCCAGCAGGGCCGGAGCCGACCCCGCCGGGCCCCCCAGTGACATCTCGCTGGGCCCCCTGGAGCCCGCGCTGAGACCCGGTGAAGACCGCGGCCCAGCTGCACGCAGGGCTGCCCTGGCCCCACGGGGACCTCGGCGACTCGGCCTGCAGCTCGGGTAAACCCTGGACGCCATTCAAGCGCGAGTTTCACTTCCTGGGTGACCCCATGGGCTCAGGCAGATGACCCAAGAGCTTTGAACCCCAGCAGCCGGAGTAAAGCCTGTTCTGTTCCGCAGCCGGAGTAAAGCCTGCCGGCCCCCGAGGCTGAGTACGCGAAACTTCCTGAAAAAGCACTGAGCGAAGCACCGAGGGGTGCCTCCCCTCTCCAGCTGGACCCCGGGAAACGCGGTGACTAGGGCTGGTGCCTGCCTGAGGCTCGGGCGGGCAGGTCCCTGGCCTCCTCCGGCGCGCGGATGTGCTGCAGCAGCCAGCGCCCGGCAGCTGGCGCCCTGATATACTGGAGCCACCGGGAGGCAGTGTGTCCCAGATATGCCTCAGCCACCGTCGGGCCGCTGGGGGGCCCCATCTGACTTCTGAGTTGGGGGGGCCCACGTGCACTGAGGTGGAGGACTCCGCACTCTGCGCACGGCCCAGACAATTCCATGGTGTGACGTGGACGACAGCTCGCATTCAGTGCACATTACTTAATAAAAAGTAATAATTGCGACATAAGGTCATGAGCCAGCTTTATAAACTGAGCGAGGTTTACAAGGTCAGGTGTCCTGCCCACCGCCCCATGAGGAAAGCTCTGGAGTGGGAGTGGGTGGTGCCCCCCCATCAGTCCTCCTGTCCAGCGGGCCCACGGAGGTGGGGATGATGGCCCAGCGGCCAGGCCTTGGAGAGCCAGGAGCCTCACCCCTCGCAGAAAAAGCTTGGTTTTGGAGGCAGACCTCACTCTGCCTCCCAGCCAGGACCTCCCTGGAGACCTGTGGCAGCCATACCTGGAGGGGTGTTTGGACCTCTGGGCCTTCCCGGTTGGGGTACAGACGTGCAGCTGGCCTGGGACTAGGGACTGCTCCTGAGTCACAGAGCTTCAGGCGTTGTGGAGTTTTAGGTCTTTGTTTTGGTTATTTGTTTGCTTCTAACTAAAACGTAAGCTTTGAGAGAGTGGGACTTGGCCTTGTCCAGTTCTCCACTCCCAGCACTCAGAAAAGCACCTGGCACACAGCTGGTGACCAGTGCACAGCAGATCCCGGATGCGGAGCAATTGGACTGAAGTGACCTTCCGCCCTGCCTGCACCCACCCCCGGGCCACCCCGAGGCCTCTAAGGGTTCAGTGAATTGAGTTAAAAATACGATGGGCCTGAGACACCCGGCTTGTCTTTGCTGGGACGCGGTGGCAGATAGCCACCGCCTTCCCCGAGTCTCAGGGGATAGGATGAGAGGTTTCCATGCTGAACGCCCTTTGAAAATAAAGGATTCTGCCACTGGGAGAGGCTTCCACTCCCGTGGCAGACCAGCTGTTTCTCTGGTGGAGGTCACGCCCTGACCCCAAGTGTTGCAAACTTGAGGCAGAATGGCACGAAGTTCGGAAAATTCCTTGGCAAGTGCAATGGGGAAGCTGAGACAGCTGAACAAACTGGCCGAGGAATTTACAGCCACATACAGGTCACCAGGGTGAAAGCCCCAGGTGCCTAGCAACAGGCGAAACCGGGGCCTTTCCTCCCCGGGCAGATCACTGGCCACGCGGGGTCGGCCCCCTGACCTTTCGCATGGCTGGTCATGCAGTTCAGATCCTCCCCTGACCTTTGCCCCCTAGTGGTGACCTCCGGGCCTCAGCTGTGTTTCGGCAGAACCAGGCAGTTGCCCCCAGGACCAGCCGCAATGACCAGGGACCTTCTGCCCCAACGCTGACCAAACAGTGGAGCCCAGGACCCTGACAGGACACAGCTGGAGAGCTGATGCATGGCCTGCTGTGATGTCACCTGGGACCTCCCCCCAAGGCCTCAGCCAGTGCTCCCCTCCAGGGAGCGGGCCTGGGCCTTTCCCCCTCCCTGTGCTTCCCCCACACGCCCACATCTCCTAAACTCTAAGGGCCCTAAGAGACTTGCCACCAAGAGAGCTGTCCCCAGAGCCCGCTTGTCTCTGACTCTCCAGGGAGCTGACAGC
This sequence comes from Trachops cirrhosus, assembly GCA_028533065.1. Lineage (NCBI taxonomy): Eukaryota > Metazoa > Chordata > Mammalia > Chiroptera > Phyllostomidae > Trachops > Trachops cirrhosus. The sequence continues at coordinate 84,171,953 of CM052548.1, forward strand.
GGCCCAGCCTGGCTCACTTCTTTCTCCAAGTTTCTGGGGAGCCAAAGCAGCCCCCCACCCACGCTCTCTCCTGTTGGTTCTTCTTTCCCGAGCCCTTCCTGTCTCACCATCCCCAGCTCTAATAAACGGACCCTCACAGTCACCTGGACTGGTGGTGTGACATCCTTCTGCATGAAGTCAAGAGCCCACAGACTACAGGCCGGCCCCAGGCAGACCCGTCCAGCCAGGCCTCCTTTCTGGCACCAAAGACACCGGAACGCCACCGTGCTCGGGCCCGGTGCTGGCAGCGGCCTGGCCCTGGGTCCCTTCACCTCGCCCTCCGTGCTGGGGGCGGGGGAGCGGGCAGTGCTGTGTTCTGCTTCACAGACGAGGAGCTGAGCTAGTTTGTGCAGAGAGCCAGTGACTTCCACGGCTCAGACTCAGACAGGGCTGTGTCTTTGCCCTCTGCCGCCTTGAAAGGACAGTAATAAACACCACCCGGTAAAAAGGTGTCCGGGGTGACGAACACCCACGTGGCCTGAGACGCCTGACTCCTGCTCCCCTGCTCTCCTCCTCCCCGGCCAGGCGCCCCTCCCTCCTCCAGAAGGGACAAGCTCCTTCCTGTTGCTCGGGCACCTCCGGGCACTGGGGCACTGGGCCCATCTTCTGTAGGTAAGAAACCAGCTCCCAGCCCCACGGAAGGAGAAGCTGGGCTTGCAGCCAGACCCCGCGAGGGCTCCCAAGACAACTGAAGCAGCCTTTCCAGAGGAGGTGGGGAGGGACGGCTCTACCTTGCCGTTTCTCTGATCACACCAGTGACACGTGTTCACTGTTCGCTGAACTGAGAGAAAGACAGATATTTAAAAGACATTGGCAGAGGGGGTGAGAACCCTCCTCTGCCCGGTTCTTTCTAAAAACAAGTCAGACGGTGGGCGGGGGGTACACTGGGCAGAGAGCGAGGCTCCCTGGGAGGGGTGTTCCTCAGGCTGCGAGTCCAGAAGCAGCCTCAGCAGGGGCCAAGTCCATGCTCAGCCCACAGAGGACCAGAAACAGGAAGCTCCGGGCAACGCCGCCCCTCTCAGCCCCAGGCTGACCGGGGGCCCGTCCTGGCAGGGTCAGTCCCCACCCTGGATGTCTGACCAAACCCGAATCCTGAATCCCGTACTCTAGAATGCTGCTGAGTTGGTCTGGCAGGCTGGCCCCGGGCCCTGAGGCCTCCTCCCAGTCATTATCCACCCACCCCCTCCAACGCACTAGCTCCTGCGCTGTGAGGCCCCCCCTGGTCCTCGCTGTGCCTGCGGCACACCCACTGCGGCTGGCCCCGCCTCTAGTCCCGGATAAAATCTGCCTTAGGGTTCTTCGGCGAGTGTCAGGAATAATGTTCCCTGTAACAATGGCAGCAAAACGAGAGCCTTTTAGAAAGAAAACAATTTGTCAGAAGAATGCATCTTCTTAGAATGATTCTTGCTTGTATGAGTATTCATTGTTCCATTTCTGTTTTTGAATAGCCCGCTTTGAACCATGAAACTCGGTGCCTCCGGGTGGGATCTAAGGCCCTCGGAATGTGGGGAAGGCTCTGAAGTCTCGGCACTCTTTCTCCAGAGGCTGGGGCCTGGCTACCGGCTGTGACCGTTGCAGGGTCTAGGACTCTCTGAGCCACAACGTAAACAGATGCCATTGGTCTCCAAAGTCTCTCCCAGCATCAACCTCTCTGACCTCCAAGGCTGGGTGGCTCAGTGAGTGTCAGCCCAGAGGGCCGGTTCTCTGACGGCTGCCATGCTCTCGGAATGCAAAGAATCCTCCTGTCCCAGCGGCACAACAATCAGGTTTTAAGAATGCCCTGATTAGACTAGGCCAGCCCCGGGCTACCAGACCTCAGGAGGCCTACACCAGCCGCTCCTGGTGCCGGTTGGGGGGTGGCGTTTGGCTGAGGCTGGTTTCCGCAGCTGGTGGGGGCGGGGCGGGAGGTGCCGCCCCCGGTCTCAGACGCCCAGTCCCACTGCCCACAACAAAGAGACGGGAGTCTTGTGAGGGCTGGAAGCTTCCTCAATCACAGCCTCCAACTCACGCCCAGACAGGCCTGTCCAGTTCCGTCCCCACCCCCGGAACGCAGCAAATGGCACTCGGGTGACCTGATGCGCGACTCTAGCAACGCCGGCTCCCTTTCCGGCGCCCCTCGGTGGGTCCCTCGGCCCGGCCCTATTCCAGGAGCCACTCTACAGGCGCCCAACGTGCCCCCCACCAGCACAGAGCGGAACGGGCTCCTACACCAAACTCACTGTCACGAGACCTGAAACAAAAGTGTACCGAAGGGTCAAGGGGGGCAAGTCCAAAAGTAACCGGAGAAGCGTCGGTCTGGGAAACTGCCAGTGAAAACTTACCTCCCGGAGAGTTTTCTTTCCAGTTTTCCTCTTGGGCAACCACAGGAGCCTCGATTTAGAGACGAGGATGTGAAACCCCAGATCAGCTGATGAGGAGCCTCCCTGTCCCTCCCCCTTAAAGTTGCTCCTTGGAGACAGTCCCCAGTCCTGGGCCCGGCCACCGGCCACCAGGCTTCCCCGTCTGCTCCCAAGGGACAAATCCAGGCGGCCGGGACAGAGCTGATTCCAATAATCGCTTGGCTGGCAAACTAGGTCTGAGTCACTCACCACGAGGAAGGCGTGACCCCGTCCCACAGCACGCCCACGGGCTCTGATGTCCCCATCACACCTGATGGGAGGCCGTGAAATGGGGCCCTGTTAACACCTGGGGGCACACCTGTCACGGGGCAGATGACTGAGGCCCCCAGGTGAGAGGACACTGCAGGGTCCTCACCGGGGGAAAGGCCACCACCCTCACACCCTCGTCAGTTCAGAGCCCCGCTTGGGGCCCCTCCGCACACCGGCACCGCAGCTCTGTGCTCATTTCACCGCGGCACGCTGAGCGTGTCCCGTCTCCATCAGTGGGACGGGACCCTCCGTCCGCTCCCGACCTCCAGGCAGCGAGGGGCCCAGTTCTTGCTCCCACACAATCTGCCGACAGAAAACAAAATCGTCAGCGCTTGTGTTTACAAGTAGCAGGAAAAGAGACCGAGGTGAATCTTGGGGTGGCTGCTATATAGCGTAGAAAACATTCCCGTGTACGCGAAGCTTTCGTTTTCCATAGTGTGTTTTTAAGATTTTATTTATCTATTTTTAGAGAGAGGGGAAGGGAAGGAGAAAGAGAAACATCAATGTGTGGTTGCCTCTCGCGCGCCCCCCACTGGGGACCTGGCCTGCAGCTCAGGCCTGCGCCCTGACTGGGAGTGGAAACTGCGACCCTTTGGTTCGCAGTCTGGTGCTCAGTCCCCTGAGCCGCACCGCCAGGGCCGCGTGGTGCGTCTCCTAAGCTCATCAGAGGACAGTGAGGGAGACATTTGCCGCTGTATCAGAACGGTGCCCAGCGCTGAGGGCATGATGCTTTCGGAACTCGTTTTCTGACGTGGACAATAACATTGTCAGACCTGTGCCCCGGGGTTTACGAAGAAGCAGCAGGACAGTCACCTGAGAGGCACAAGCCTCCTGCCCACAGTCCCCTGCTGTGTGGCAGGAAGACTCGGGAGGGCCTGGCGCCCTCACCTGCTGGTCCTGCGCCCCCATCGCCTGCCAGGCCGTGGTCCAGCCCCCAGGAGGCGGAGGAGCTCCAGGGAGTGGGGCTGGGTGGGCGGCCGTGTCCTGTTCCCGGCCCACGCTGCTGAACTCACCAGGGCACAGCTCTGCTCCGGACGTCTGTGAGGGGAGAGGCCCAGAGAAGGCCCCTGTGTCACGGGAGTGGGAGGGGGCCCGACTCGCCCACCACGTCTCTCCACAGCGTGCCCTGGTGACGGGAGGGCTCTGAGCGGTGACTGTGGCCCCCACGCCACTAAGTTTGTCTCAGCAGAAGCCGCAGGCCCAGGGCCCCGTGTGGGCCCAGCCTCAGGAATGCACTTTGCACTTCCCTGCTGTGGCGGGGGCTCCCCCGGGTGTCGGGCAGAAAGCACCTGGTCGGAAGTCACAGCAAAAGGGGTGTGGGTCTGCGTGATTTTTTCCCATACCTCCGCCTCCGCCACCTTCTTTGTAGGCAGTTTCTCCCCGTCTAGGGGAGCAGCTGAGCTGGGAGGAAGTGAGAAGGAGAAGAGAAAGCCCACACTTCGGTGAGTGCTTTCAGGAACGCAGCCTCAGGACCTGGGGTTTGCCTGGGCTCAGGCTCAGGGCGGAGGGCGCCTGTCCCCAGGGCTGGCGCCGGTCGGGCTGCCACCGCAGAGCTGAGGGTTCGGCGCACCTGACCTGGTTTCGGCCCTCCGGAGGTCAGACAAGCTGGCTTCCTCTCTGTTCTGCAGGAAGCACGAGGCTGGCGGCGGTGCCTCGTCACGATCTTCCGTGACAGATCCCGGGCCCCAGTCTGAACAGGGCGGGAATGCAAGTCGCTGACAACACTGTCTGCGTTCTTGAAAGGTGCAGAGAGGGCAGATCTTAAAAGCCACCCAGACGAGAACACTGTAGCCACGTGTGGTGATGACAAAGGTCAGCCAGACTTGTGGAGGGGTCGCTGGACAGTGCACGCAGACCATCGCGTCGTGCGCCCAGAACCAAGGCATTTGTCCTCCGCCGATTGTGTCTCAGTAAGAAAAGGCCCAGGAGAGGGCACGCCTCGCCACCCTCCTCCTCTCCCGTCGGGCGATCAGCGGCCAACTGGGCCTGCACGGTCTCTGGGCTGGGACGCTGTGTCAGGGCTGAACCTGGTCCCCTCACCTCCCACGGGTGCTTCCGTGGGAGACTCTTTCCGCCCTGGAGCAGGGGAGCAGGTGGGCTCCAGGCTCTCCGTCACCGAGTCCTCCCTCCGAGGTGGCCAGGGGCTTCGTGGGGCACGTTCGCTGCCACAGGAACCTGCCGCTGTTCCTGAGGTCCCTTCTGCACTTCCCCACCTGCGCCGGGCCGAGGACACATCGCCACGTGGCTGCCACTGGACGCTGAAGGGGCTCCCACGCCGGCCACTGCCCACGGGACCCTGACGAGGGATCCCCGAGCTCTGCTCCACCTCCTGCACCCGCTCCAGGGGTCTCCCTCCGTACATGCCGGGGGGCTCTGCTCACAGCTGACCTTCACCCGTGGGCCTCTGCTCATGCTGCTGCCTCTCCTGAGGCCCCTGCTGGTCACTGAGACCCAGCCTCAGGGCTGCCTTTGTCCTGAGTCACCCTGTCTGTCCCGGTCCCACCCGGCTCGGCTCCCTCGGGGTCCTCCCTGCCCTTTCAGGTCACAGTCCCCACCCTGACCACAGCACCTGTCACTCCTCATGAAAACGACTCAGCTGCCTTCGCCCCATAGTGACTGCCTGTGTCTGCTTAGGGGGGGCTGAGCCTGCATCTCTCCGAGTCCCCTCCCCCGGTTCCCTGGGAGGGGAGGGCAATGGGCATAAAATGTGGAAGCAGAAGCCAGACAGCCACCGTTTTGGACGGACTCCGTTATTAGAACACTAATGAGAGACCCGAAACCCCCCACTGAGGGCCAGCCCCCTCCCGGCCCCGCCCCCTACCCCGCCCCGTCCCCCCCACCCCGCCCCGCCCCCGTTGCTGCTGAGGTTCAGGCCCAGAGAGAAACCGAGAAACCAGCGGCAGAGGAGTGGGTCTGTGGCAGGTGTCGGCACGAGGCCGAAACCTGTAAACCACAGAGCCCGCACCGCAAACAAACTCGTGGAAAACCCCGCAGGGCCCACGCACAGCTGAGCCCGACCCGCCCGCGTGGCCGGCACCGCCCGACCCTTGGCCTTGTCCTCGGGCCTGCTGCTCACCCCTTGTGTCTCGGAAGAGAAGTGAGGGGATGCTTGCGGAGAGGGTCCGTGGGCGCAGACGCTCCTCCGTCCGCCGTCCAGGGCCGGCCAGCAATTATTTGGCACACGAGAAGCGGCTGGTTGGAGGCATGCTTATGTGATTTTTTAACTCAGGTTTAAAAAGAACAGGTTTGTGACTCCCTGGGCTAGGCGTCCTGTTATTAATGCCGCATAGACGTTACTTTCTGAGTCATTTCCTGCTAGTTCAGAGTAGGGTCTCTCATTACGCAATCTAACTGTTTCACGTTTAGAAGGGCAACTGTAACCTTGTGACAGCTCGTGTGGAAGTGCTCCTGCGGTTTTTCCAGTCCCTGTTCCATCACCATCCCTGAACAAAAACGCCTGGGACCCACAATCTTTGGTGCTGGTGGGCTGCCCCCTGGTGGGCAGTCTGGGTGCTGCGACGCCCTTCTCCAGCCTCCCCTGGGGGTGGGGCGAGGGATCTGATTTCATTTGCCTGAAGCCCATCATCTCCCCAGGCAACCAGGAGACGTGTTTCCTTTCTAAACAAGCGGTGTCTGAAGTCCCTCCGCCCCTTGTTAACGCAAAATCCACAGACAGATTGACTGGCGGGTGCCCGCTGCTTCCTCGTCTGAGGGCTCCCTGTCTGCCTGCTTCTGGTGACAGCAGGTGGCTGTCCCGAGGGGCCGGGGGTGCGGGCACTGCTGACCTCCCCAGCTCTCAGCCCTGCGGGAGCTTCACGGGCGCTACACCTGGGGGTCGGGGACGCGTCAGCCCCCAGGACCCTGGCTTGCCTGGACTGTGGTACAAAACCGCCTTCTCTGAATGCAGACGGGCTAAGCATTGGAAACGCTGCGTACATTCTGACAAAACTGCAGATTGGATTCCCTGCGTGAGGGCAGACCCCCCTCCAAGGCCGGGCTTGGAGAAGGTGGGGAGCTCTGGGGGGCGGGGTCCAGGCTCGCTGGCATTCGGCCCCGTGTTCATGAGACAGTCGCCTGCACACGGCAGCAGCCCCGTGCAGGGAGGCCTGCGTGTCCTGTGGGGGCTGCCAGCCCTGGGCCAGCGCCCCCTGCGGGCCCTCGAGGGTCTGGCCTCCCCACCCTCACCGAGAGGCCTAGGGTGCAGTGGCCCGCACACTGGGTGCAGCTGGGACCTCCAGGGCAACGCCGGCTCAGGAAGGATGGGAGGGGGGGCGTTGGGAGTCTAGGACAAACCTCGGACAGTTCCCAAGTGGCAGGGGCACCTGGCGTGTCTACAGATCCAGGACAGAAACTTACCTGCTGTTGGAAAGACGTCCTCGGTGCTCGGCGGTCCCCTCCTCCCTGTCTCTGCAGGTGTGGCTGGAGCGCAGTAGCTGGAGGGAAGCAGCTGGAGGGCAATGTGTGGCCACCTGTCCTCCTGGCCGTGCTGCTGTCACAGACCTGGAGGGGTGGGCGGGAAGCGTCTCCCCGGAACCGGAACCGACTGCGGCCCCAGGCTCAGGGTTCCTCACTGTGTCGGGTGCCGGGGCCTCGCAGGCAGGGACAACCGCGCTCACTGGGAGGGGACGCGGGCCCGGCCGGGGCAATGAGCAGCCGCCGGGCCCACCCCCAGGACCGGCCACCCGACAGGGGTCTCCTCTCGCCGCAACTCAGGAGAGCCCGGAACGGCCATGAACTAAATACTGGAGTGTTTATTGAACTAATTTTTAGTCTCTGCCAGTTCTGCACACGTAGGAAATTGTAGCCTTAATAAAAGTCCACTTCTTCTTGGTAGATGGAGAAACCGAGGATTTTCAACAGTGAAATGCACAGGGGAGGGAGGGTGCCAGGGTTTTCCCGATAAAACTCTTTGGTCTGTGCAGTTTTTCTGAGTTTAAAATAACACGAGAGTTCACTCCAGTAGAAAGTAAACATTAAGTTTCTCAAAAAATCTCGTCGCGGGACTACGTACAGGAGTGGATGAGAGCCACACAGAACTCTGGTGTCACCATAGCGGAGTTTACGTCCTCGGCTGGGAGGGGACAGTCTCCCGGGGGACGAGGAGCTTGGGTGAGGCCGCCCTGAACCGGCTCCGAGCAGCGCGGAGCAGGAGCCGGGTGGGGAACGCGGCACCCCCAGCGCGGGCACCCCGCCTGCTGCGAGACAGTCGTCCAGAACCGTGAGGGCGTGAGCGGGAAGGACGCGGCAGGGCCCGCCTTCGTGCGGATGGGGGGACGTGGCCCTCGGTTCTCCCTCCTTGTTGGTGTGATTTCATGTGCATGTAAATTTATAGAAGTATTTAAGTGGTTTTTAAAACAGCTAGTTTGCTGGTTCTCACATTCCTTGAAGTCTAGAGGAGGCATCCCCGTGGGTCCTTGGGCCACACTGGAGTGTTTTGGCAGGTGACCGGGAGGGGTCTGGACTGGTCCCCGCAGGAAGGCCGGGCGGAGGGCAGTGGCTCAGCCTCGGGAAGTCCAAGGCCAAGGGCATCCCAGGACCTGTGGCTTGGGAGGGGCAGCCTTTCCAAACGCAGCAAACCAGCTGCCGAGTCCACCCACACTGAGCCCTTTGAGAGTGAAGCTACCCTAATATTGAACCCATCAGGGCTGGGTCGTGGTGGCGAGTTGGGGTGAGAATGGCTGGTGGCGTTGTCCGGCACATGGCGGTGGCCTTGCTGCTCCCTTCTGGGGTGGCATCCCGTCTACAGGGACGGCAGTCGCTGCTGGGGGAGCCTGGGCACTGGAGTCTGCACAGGAGCCTGGCGCGGCCTTTTCCTCCACGGGACGCCCCTCCAGCCCAGACGAGGGAGCCGGGCTCCTGGACGCTGGGTTTGGAATGAGCACCCGTGATGAAGTCACGAAAAACCTATGAGAGTAGGGTGGCGACCCCCGGCACCTCAGGGTGAGCGCATACAAACTCCTTTAGAAAGCAGGGTTCAGGGAGGGCTAGGGTTAGGGCTGTGCCAGCCAGGAGAGGGAGGGGACAGACGTTCCCGCTGCAGAGAAGTCGTCTGCCAGGTGTGGGGACTGAGACTCGAAATGCTTTCCGTCCGCGCGGGGCAAACACGGGGGGTTGGGACAGCTGTCTGCACCGTTGGTGCTGTTCGCCGGCGCCTCACCCCGCAGACCCTCGCAGTCTCTGCAGCGTGACGCGCGGTGACCCAGAGCTGGGGAGAGGCCGGATCTCGTGGCCCACAGTGCGTTTTGTCAGCTGGACGCGTCCTGGCCCAGCTTTCTGCTTCAAATTACCTTTCCTTCCTCACGCAGCGCTCAGCTCCATACCCTTCATTTCCGCTCCGACGCTGCTGAGCTCAAGTGAGCGTGGAAACATCGCCTAATTCCGGTCCACACCAGCTTCTTGCTCACGGAAGCAGCTAGAATCATGTGACCTCTCAGCCACAGGGAACCGAGGGGTGGCCCAAGGGTGCCTCCACCCCCACGCCTTCAAGCCCCTAGTCTGCCCCGGGCTGGGGCCAAGACTGGACTCCGCAGAGGGGCCCTGAGCCTGCTGGCCCTAATTCCGAAGGGTTATGACCTGACTTGACCTTGCACCCCACATCCGTGGGAGGACAGCACTTGAGAAGAGGACCAGGGCACCTTGAAGAGCCACCTGCTCCCCAGGCACACAAAGGACTTGAGAGCCAGGCGTTACTGATCTGCACGCTCTGTGACAGGGACCAGGGATGGGACAGCCACGCCGAGGAGTTCCGTGGCTGACGGACGTGCCACTGGACAGTCTGATGGCCGGCCGGGCTGGGGGTTTCTGGGCACCCCGTGCGCTTCCAGAGCGTTCCGCAGCCACCGTGCTGCCAGGCATTCCGCCCGAGGTCGGAAAGGCCGCCGTGTCCCGCCCTGTGGTCTCCAGGGCTGCAAAGTATTGCAACTGCCGAGGCCCTCCTGCTGTGAAGGCGCAGGCAGATGTGACCCCGGGCACGGAGATCGGAGATCGAGGCGTCTGGGGATGGAGGACTGGGGGCTAAGTGCTTGTCCTCTGCCCCGCCCCCGGGGCTGAGCTGCTCGCTGGCCAGCAGCCAACCACTCGCCTTCTCCCTCATCTCCACATTTGGGAACCGTTTTCCACCCAAACTTTCAATCCAGTGCAAACAAACGTGCAGATAAAAACAAAAAGCCCTCGGCAAGTTCCGAGGGGTGTGCGTGGCTCGGACCCCAGCTGATCAGTGGGTTGAATTTCGGTAAAGAGGGAAATAAAAAGGAGGTTGGAGCCTGGAGGAGAAAGGGGGCAGGAATGCCCACGCGGGGGAAACGCAGGACGGACCTTCCGGGCCTGGCCCTGGGGACCTGACGCTGCACGCCTCGGCTGGGATGTCCCCGCGATGCGCTCCCATTCCTGGGGACAGGGGGTGCCCCCCCTCTGTGAGCGCCCCCGGGGCCTGGGGACCCTCGGGGGCCCGAGGGACCCCAGGCGTGGCCCTCGGAGGTTCGGAGAGCCTGCCAGAGCTCTGAACAAGGCTGCTGGCGGCGTGTCCTGAGTGTCCCTGGTCCTCCGTGTCCCTGTCTTCACTCGGGGCCCGTCTGGCTGAGTCACCGCCGGTGGGAACGGACATTCTCCCTCTGTCCCCTCCGTACTCGCCCCTCCCAACGGGCTTGCCCAGACCAGCGTGCCAGTGCTGCTCCGAGGTCACTGTGACCGGGAGTCCCAGCAGAAGTCCACCCCGGAGGGGGCGGGGCGGCAGGACCCGCGGGGGCCAGAAGACACAGGCCACCGACCGGAGGGGACACCTAATGACGAAGGTGATGGGGACAGTGGGGACAGTGGGGGCGCGGGACGGCCGGGAAGGGCGAGAACCAGGGCTGCAGGCAGCCACGCGGTGTGTGTCACATGACTCGGCCTTGCCCGCCGGAGCCTGCCCGGAGGTTCTCTCTACCGGTCCCTACACTTGGGGCTACTCTCCCCTGAAAGCGGGAAGTTCAAGGTGATCTGTTCACTTTTTCCTAAGAGTAGCTGGTTCTGTTTAATGCTGCAAGTCTTTAGCGTGGATCTTGAAATGAAAACATTAATCACACTTCCTTTTTAAACAAAAATGTGATTTTTTTTGGTATTATGTAAGACGGTGATTTCCGAGTGCCACTCTGGGACCGGCACACGAACCTGCTGAATAAACAAGGCGGGAACGCGTCAGGGAGAGAACCGCCCTCCCGTGAAACTCAGGGCCGCAGACGCGCGGGCGGGAGACGAATCGCACCGACACCGGCGCCAGCCGCGTCTCCGGGTTTGCCAGCCTTCGGGGTCCTGCTCGCGGTGCTCGCGCTCTGACGCCAGGGCTCTAGGAAGGCCTCGCGGCCGCTGCGAGGGGAAGGGTTTCCGAGCGACACTAGCGTCCCAGCCTTCGCCGGCGATCCTTCAGGGACCGCGGGCACGGGAGCCCGGAGGACGCCGCGCCCTGCCCCGGACGCGTTCACCGAACACGGCGCGTCACGTCGCGCGCGCGCTCTTCGGAAAGTCAGGCTCCTGCGGTGACCGCGCGTCTGCTAGAAATGAATGCGCTGGGCTGACCACCACGAGTATTCTAAACAGTTTTATTTGTCTTTACATATAAATATGTAAACATGGCTTATCTCTGCGTCGGGGATGGAAGGTCGCGGCACGGGAGCGGGGTCTGTTGCTCGGGGTCCTGCCGCGCGCAGGTCACGCTCTATCGGGTCCGGCGACCGCTCCGCCGGCCGCGACCTCCTTTGGGAGTCGGTGGGCCAAGCGCGTCCCTCCACCTTCCCCACTTCCAGTCAGTGGCTGCTGTCACATGGAGCTGTGGGGGTGGGTGAGGCCAAGACTTTGGGGGATTTGAGGATAAAAATGACTATGCAAAACATTAGAAAAAAAAAGTGAATCCCAATCCAGCGAATACTTCCATTCAAGTCAGGATGAGAGAGTCTGGGATCCAAAATAAATAATTACTGTCTAATTTTATAATTTGTTGTGTTTTTGTACAGGTGGAAGGGCGGGAGAGAAGACCTGGGGGACCCGGGGGACCCGCGTGGGCGCCGGCGGGCGCGGAGGAGTCTTCCCTCCTCTGCGGGGAATCCACGTCGCCCCGCCCTCTGTGGGTCTTTCCCAGAGGGCCAGTCATCGCAAAGAGTCCGTCTTTAAAGTCTAAAATGCCAGGACTTGCAAATACACGTGTTTGTAACATACTACAGTGAGGACAGGAAGAAGCATCGTATGGGACACTACCCAGGATTTAGGTATTTATTTAGGTAGAAAAAAATGCTTTGAACACTCTGGGGAAATAGGGTTCATTATAGAAGAATATTTCAGGGAAACTTTTTTTTTGCATTTTTCAAGGATATACATTCGTACTGATTTTTGCTTCCAAATATATTTTAAGGCTGTTTGGTAAAATATATACTGGATATGAGGTTCCGTGTACAGGGTGTTTTCTTACAGGGAATTCGTAACTACTCAGCTTTAAAAAAGTAAAACTTTGAAGCTAGACATGCTTAGCGTCCACTGCGCCCCGGACGAGCCCCATGCATGGTGGGATGGAGGGGAGAGGAAGGACCTGCGGGCTTGCCGAGGGCCAGCCGCCCGCCTCGCCCTGCTCGGCCGGGTGGCCGGGCGCAGAGAGAGGTGGGCACGGCTTAAAGTGCAAGTCACGGGTGGGGGGCGGGGGGACAAAGTGCTACAGTGGGGGACCGGGAAGTGGCCGAGCCCTGTCCGGAGCAGCAGCGGGCGGAAGATGGGGCCTGCTTTCACCTTGAGTGACAGGGAGGGCTCTGAGTTCGGGGCCAAACGGATACAGGTGCAGGCTCTGCCTCGGAAACCGTGATTCGCCTGCGCACACACGAAGCCTTTGGTTTCGTCCTCCCTGCTGTTCCCTGGTGCCAACCAGAGCCACGGAAACCCATCGGGCCGAGCCCACGGGGGGCGGGGCGACCTCTTCCCGGTCGCCATCTGAAGCAGGCAGGAACAGAGGCTGGGCGCGGCGGTGCTTCGGGGCACGCAGGGGTCCCGGAGAAACACGCGCTCCGACTGCGCCTCCTCCCCGCTCAGACCCAGGCAGACGCACCAATCACACTCAAGTTTCTTAAACTTTCCAGACACCGCGACTGCCCTCTGAGACAGGCAAACTTTCTCTCGTTTTGCGTTTTTAAGGGTACCCTGAAAAGTCAACTGATAGAGCCATTTGAGAATATATACACACATCTATAAAAAAACCACACGTAGCCCACGAATGGTGGAACTGAAGGACGGACTGTGGGCGGGGTCTGAAGTCGAGAAGAAACGGACCCACAGCGACCCCTCCCCGGAATCAGGACGGCGTTGGCGGTCCGCACGCAGCCACCGAGGCCCGGCTTTCCCCACCATCCGCCTCTCATCGCCCCTCGCTCGTGGGGAGGGACGCTTCACTTACGTTTTGATGGTGCTGGACGTTCCCCAGGGGTCAGGCCTGGGCCCCTGAGTTACGGAGAAGCAGGTGGTGGGGGGCTTGGTGGCTGGACAGATGACTTCTCCTTACCGTGACCTTGGCCCACAGAACTTAGTGATGGGTCAGCTGGGTTCGGGGGAAGCAGCCCCAGGCCGGGGTGGAGGGTGGGGGGCCGATCGCCCCTGCCCTTCAAGCTGCAGTGCCTGCCGCGCGCGTGTGTGTGTGGTGGGGGGGGAGGGGTGGCTAACGCGCTAGGGAGTGGGGGATGCACCCGTTTGTACTCGTTTGCTATTCTCGCCTCTAATTATCTCACAGTTTATAAAAAATAGAAATAACAAAAGGTGAGCCGGGTCCCGCCCCCAGAGGCGCGTCCCGCGCTCCTGAGAGGGGAGTGGCCAGCCCGCCCCCACGGCTGGCTGGGAGTCAGACACCCGGTGAATAAAAAAGACGTCCTTCTGGCGGCGGGCGCCGCAGGCTCCGGAGACCAGCAGCACCCAGAACAGATGGCGAGGGCGGGCGGACTTGACGGAATGGGGGGAGGGGGACCACCTGCACAGGCGTCGGTGGGGTGGGCCGGGAGGAGGGCGGGGCCGGCGCGGCGGCCCTAGAGCCGGGTCTGCGCCTCTGGGATGTAGATCTCGATGCTGTCCGCGTGCTCGCCCGCCGAGTTCTGGCGGAAGGACGCGGCGCGCTTGGCCGCCAGCAGGCGTCTGCGGGCCTCCTGCCGCTGTCTGTCGGGCAGGTCCAGGGACTTCTCTCGTGTGACCGGAAGTCTCCCTTTGGGGGGCTTCTTTGGTATTGGCGGGGGGGCCTTCCGTTCCTCCTGAAAAGCATCACAAGTAGCACACAGTTTGGGGGCGTCCGCAAGGTCGCCCAGGCCAGGGGCTGGGGACTCGAACGGGCCCTGCTCCCGAGCCCAGGGCGGCCCTGCTCTGCCTCCTGCGGGTGGGTGGGGGGATGCCTCTGTCACTTCCCTCCCGTGCCTCTGGCGGGGGAGGGGAGTTCGGCGCAGCGTTTGCAGATGAAGAGGTAAGTTCCGCACACTCGCAGTTCCATCTCCTGCATCTCACACCCACCTGGACGTGGCCCTCCGAGGCCCACTCCCCTGGGCACACACCCACCGTTCATTCCCAGGACTCCAGTGCCCAGTGTTTCGGAAGGTGCCGGACACCCTGCCACGGGTCACCACCTTTGGACCAGACTCCGGTTCTAAGGGGTTCATGAAAACCGTCCTTCATGGGGGTCCCAAGGAACCACTGAGCTTTTCACTCACACTCACTACTCACGCCCCCCTCCGGAGTGACCACGGGCCACCTGGGGGCTCCGATGTGCATTCCTGGCTTACGGCCGACCCACACCCTGTGCTGCCCCCTGGGGAGGACTGGCCAGTTTGCGCAGAAGCCCCTGTGCACCCAGCCTGGCTCTGCCCAGGCCGGCAGGGCCCCGTTCTGGGGCAGGAGCTGGGGACAGCGCAGGCTCCATGCTAACCGCCTGGGAGCACGTCCTCAGCTGCGAGTTACACTCCGCTGCCCCGGAGTCTGCCCGGTTGGTTTTCTTCATGCTTCTAATCTGACAATGTCTGTCGGAAACCCCAGGTGAGGGTTACTCACAGCTTTTCTAAAGGACGTTAGGAAACCACTGAATTCATTGCTAACACACAGCTCTCTGGGGTCCCTACTAAAGATGACACCCTGAGGGGAGAAATAAAAGCACAGGCTTCAAATTTCACGAGAAATTTCAGCCTTTTAAGGGCCAGTGCTGACGGATGATGGGAGGGTTCCGTAATCAAACCATTGGGTAAAGTTCAAAGGGTCTCGCCTTCCAGGGCAGACACCCAGCTAGAAAGTCTGTCTGAGCGGGAGACGGGAGGCGGCCCTGTGACTCCGTGGGGACCTTAGTGTGACCCGAAGAGTCCACGGACAACGACTCGGAGGACGGACCCCACCGAGGAACAGACTAGATGTGACCTTTGGCTAGCGTCCTCCCCAAAGTGTCTGTATCCCAGAGACACGGCAGGAAACAGTGCTGCCCCAGTTCACATATGCACACGTGCACGCACACGTGTGCAAGTGCACGTTCACCTGTGTGCACGCACACACGACCATGTGCACACGCCTCGCTGCCTCGGAGAGGGGAGCCTGCACAGCCCCGTGAGGGGAGGCGGCCCGGGGCGCAGTTACCTTCCTGTCCGGAGACTCTGCCATCTTCCAGTCGTTGAGCTTCAGCTGGTGCAGCTCATCAAACTTCATGCTGACGTCCTCAACCGAGAGCTGCAGCATGTCCCAGTAGCCGGCCAGGTCCTGGGAGGTGGGTCTGGGCATGGCGCTGGGGTCCTGCGGGGACACAGCGGGGTGGGGGATAAGAACCTGACCATGGCGGGGGCGGGGCTCAGAGCCTGGCCACGGTGGGGGCGGGGCAGGACACATTTCTAGGACTGGGTCAGGAAGGAGCTGAATTCCAATTCAGATAAATACTCCCAAGGGCCCGCAGGATCCATAGCAGTTTACACAAGTATTTGCTGACAGTTTAAAACAGGAAAAGGCCTCATGCTGTGTGAGTCCAACCCTGTGACATTCCAGAGAAGGCGAGACTGTGGGGGAAGTGACAGATCAGGGGTTGTCATGGGGTTGGGGGAAGGGATGCACAGGGGAGCCCAGAATCTGCTCTGTGAGATGCTATAATGATGGACACATGTCATTGTGCATTTGTCTAAATCCACAGAATGTACAGCACCCAGAGTGACCCTGATGTCACCTGTGAACTCTGGGGGACACTGACGTGTCAGTGCAGGTTCATCCCGTCTGGTAGGGGTGTGATGGTGGGGAGCCTGTGTGTGGGGGGGCAGGGGGTGTGAGAAATCTCTGCACTTCCCCTCAATTTAGCTGTGAACCAAAAACCGCTCTGAAAAATAGTCTATTAGAAATAGACACACCCTGTGCTTGTTCCATCCTGAAAATGCTCTGTTAGGACCTGGGCACGGTGGCAGACAGGCAAGCTTTCCCATGCTCCACACTTCCTAGAAGCCACGGGCCCGTGGTTTGATCGGATGGGTGAGGCATGGGTCCATGCGGTCTGCGGTGTGGCCATGACCGTGGGCCAGCTCTGCCCCTCAGCTCCACACTGATGGCAGCGATGCCCGTGCAGAGAGAGGACCGTGGCTCATGAAGGCACAAGACGATTCTCGGGCTGCTGCCCGGCACTCAGAGGGGACAGGCCATGCAGCAGAGCTGCAGGCCAGCAGCCCGTGGGCTGTGCGTGGCCTGAGGTCGTGTCTTGTCCTCCACCCATGGCCTGACAGACTCCGTTCAGTCGGCTGTCTGATTGGCCGCCCACCCCATGTGCATGAGGGCCACGGCCCCAGGCCACCTCGCGGGCCCCACAGCCTCGGGCCGCTTTGCTGCAGCGCCTGGCCTACTCTAAGGTGCGTGGGTTTGCAGCCTGGGCTGAGGGGCTCGGACCAGTGGCTCCGTGGTGCGGTGAGGGCCCCTCTCACCGAACAGGAATTTCTCGTGGGTAAATATTTATCTGAGTTGGCTCACAATGTGCGATTTTCAGCTTGCTCATAAGTCGCTCACACTGAGCACAACGGGGACTTCCGTTGGCTTTGGTTTCAGCTTCCCACAAACTGTGCTTACTCAGCTGGGGCGGCGGGGACAAGCCCAGTGCAGAGGACAGGCAGCAAACCGACGGGGGCCCTCCCAGCCTGGAGCCGGAGGGTTCTGGGTCTGCGGGTCTCTCTTCCTGGTGCACAGACGGCGTTCCCCACTGTCTGTCCCCCCAGGTGGAGGGGGAGGGAGCTCTGTAGGGTGCATCACCCCATCACTGGGCTCCACCCACAGGACCTGGTGACCCCCTAAGGGCCCCCCCACTCCATGTCCGGATTCCAGCACGTGAACTTGAGGACACAGACATTCAGTCTCTAGCAGCCTGGCTTCGCATCCACGTGGAAAGGATCGCGGTAGGGCCCCAACCCCTTCTTCGCAGGGCAGCCAGGCGCAGGGGACTAGCTTTTTTTGGGTCTGAGGCAGTTCCCAAGATCAGCCACCAGAGGGCGCCCGCGGCCCGTCGAAGCGGGAGCCGCAGGCGTGCAGGACACCCACCGCAGGTCGTCTTCTCCCTCCAGTGAGTCTGCTCAGCGGCCCTCGCTGGTCCCGGCGGTCCTTGGAAGGTCATGGGCGAGGGCAGGCTGCATCCCAGCCTGAGCCTTGAGGCAGCTGGCCGTGTGCTCCTCTGGAACATGCCCAAGGCGCAAGGACCGTCCGCTTTTTATCAGTTTGGGTGTGACCTCCGCACAGTGTCTGCGTCCAGGAGCATGTCCCCTGCAGGCAGGCGTCTGTCACTCTGCCAGGCTGATGAGACCGTTGTCCCCAGGGCTCCCTGGAGCAGAGGCGGCGCTGTGTTTCATAGCCAGGCACAGCCAGGACCTGGGAGGTGGCCCGTCTGCCCTACCAGGTGTCCCAGTTCCCTGCACGTCAGGGCCTCTGGCCATGGCCCTGCCCCAGCACAGCTGGGAGGCACGAGGGTCCTTGTTCGGCCCCCGGGGCCCTGGCAGAGAGGACCCCGGTCTCTCCGAGTGCCCGAAGCGTGCTGAGGGCTGGGAGGCTTGTCCAGCTCCCACGGAGCAGCTGCCCATGAGGAGTGAGGCCCAGCCGGTGTGCTCGAAGTTCCAGTTCCTGCCACACCTCCCCCCCCGGGGCCCTGCACCTCAGCTGCAGAGGCACAGGTGTGGCCCCCGAGCTCTGGGGCAGACACCTCCCAGGGTTGTTCCGGGATGCGTTCCCCGCACGCCTTCCCACGAAGAGGGTTCGCTCCATTCAGGGTGCCCTGACTCTCGGGCTGGTGGGGGCGTTTTTCTAGGGTCATTTATCTGACCTAACACTGGTTACCCACCTACAGCCCCCAGCCCCCAGCCAAGCGGCGGCGGAGGCTGCAGCGGTGTGGTTGGAAGAGGTGGTGGCCACCCGCAATTGGAGCCCCTCCCCCGCCAGGTGGCCTGAGCCCCCCACCCAAACTCCCCAACAATTGATTCCGGTTGTTTTTTGGGGTCTAACCCTCGACAGACACCAAAGGAAGGGAAGCCGGCACAGCAGACGCTCTGAACCCGGCAGGGTTTTAAAGGTCGATGTGAGCTGTGAGCTGACATGGGCACGAGGCAGAAGGCTCCGGGAGGGTAATCGTTAGGTCTGACGTCAGACGCTCTGGCAGAGAAAACGGGGACAGTTCCTAGCAATGCCCCCCTGCTGCGGGAGATAGCTTCAGGCTCAAGGCCCCGTGGGTGGGGTAACGGGGCACAGGTCCACCCCATCAGAGATGGCAACTATGGGGACATGCCCGGGGGACTGGAGAGCGTGACCTTCCTCCAGTGGCCTGTTCCTCTCCAGGAACTGTGAGCTCTGCTTCCCCTTTGACACACCAGTTGTGACTTCACACCAGAGCCGGGTGCTGGTAATGGGTCAGATGTCCTGGTGGGCTTGCACAGGGTGAACTGGGAAATGTCGGAGAAAGCATCCGACTCGGAGGTGCTGTGCCTCCCCTGATGTGTAAGAACACTTGGTAAACGCGCTGTCTCCTTGCAAATGAAAGGCCCAG
This sequence comes from Trachops cirrhosus, assembly GCA_028533065.1. Classification (NCBI taxonomy): domain Eukaryota; kingdom Metazoa; phylum Chordata; class Mammalia; order Chiroptera; family Phyllostomidae; genus Trachops; species Trachops cirrhosus. Next base: position 84,190,652 of record CM052548.1, read on the forward strand.
AGCCAACCGTGATTGAATCATGGAGCAGGCTGCGTCCGGGGCCTGGCAGGGAGCTATTTGCATTTTAATGGAAATGTTCAGGCTGGTAGTCATGGGTCCCAGTCATTTCCCCAAACACCAGTCAGCACACACTTTTCTATAGTCAGGTAAGGAGATGCACAGACACACAGATTTGTGCCAGTAAGGAAGCACAGGTAAACGTAAATATGTGTGTGTGTGTGTAAATGTACGGTTTTTCCCTCCTGCTGATTGCCAGGGGCATCAGAACTAAGTTCAAGGCCAACTCTATTAGCTGATCTAGTTCAATGCTATACTGTTGGTGACCACTCTGTGGTTTTGGGGACTGCAGCCCTGGGGGAGCAAGCCCTGAAAGGGGCTAGTAAGTCTCCCTGGAAAACCAAGTAAAAACACGGGTGGCAGGCACGACTCGAACCAACACCAAGGGTTCCGGTGGGAATCGGGCCCGGTAAATACATTGTATCCTTTGAAGCTCGCTCTGCCCTGGTGATATAAACCAGATGTTTAAGTTCAAGGCATAAGGAGTGAACTCCTTACCTCATGGAACACGTCTTAAAGACCCTCTGGCGTCAGCATGACTCACAGATCCTGACCTATGACAAATCCCTGTGTTCCTTCAGTTGTTATCTGTAGATAATACCTGCTTTTGTGTGACTGTAGCCTTTCAACATCGATTCATGAGCTATGCACGTATGCACCTCCACACACCACTGCCAATCACAGCCATTTGGGAGAAGGGCTCGGGCGTTCTCCACTAGAGGGAATCGCCACCCCCTTCCCCGTGGGAACAGCAAGATTATGTCCGGGACGACTTATTTCTCATCCACCGCAGACAGACAGGAGAATTCTGTGGGCCAGAGTTCCTCCCACAGCATAGTCATTTCACTGCTGTCAACTAGAAAGCCCCGATTACTCCTAAAATCTCCTTAAATGTGTTCTTCGTGCATTTTCATTCAAGCCACCTCATATCTTTGTCTTCACGTGTGATGTTCGTGGAGACAGCAGTTTACTTTAGTTGGTTCCGGGCAGCCAGTCCTGAGGCAACCGCAGCAGCTCCAGCCTATCGCATGCAGGCCCCGCCCCTTCCGGGCCCCGCCCCCTCCGGGCCCCGCCCCCTCCGCCACCAACATCCAATCCTGCCGCCTCTGGGCCTCAGTTGCTCTGAACCGTCCAAAGCTGGGCGTATCCTGTCCTCATGCGACTATCTGCAAACAGGCATTTTTTAAAGATTTTTATTTATTTTTAGAGAGGGGAATGGAGGGAGAAAGAGATGGAGGGAAGCATCAATATGTGGTTGCCTCTCGGGTGCCCCTACTGGGGACCTGGCCTGCAACCCAGGCCTGTGCCCTGACTGGGAGTTGAACCTGCGACCCTGTGGTCGCGGTCAGACACTCAACCCACTGAGCCACAGCAGCCAGGGCCTGGCAGGCGTCTTTAAGGAACAAGGCCGCAGAGAGCGTGTCAGGAGGGAGCGCTGAGCCTGGTACAGGCCGGGGCAGCGGGGGCTCACTCACCATGTTCTGTTGGCACAGCCAGTAAAACTGCTGGAACTTCTGCGACATGAGAAGCTGCGCGCTGCCCACGGCGCTCCGGATTTTGCCGAGAACTGTTCGGAAGAAACAGACAAGCTGGTGGAGAGGCCGTCAAGGAAAAGGGAAAGCAAAAGCAAGAGCGCCGCGTGGGGGGCGGGGCACGGAGACGGGCACCCCGAATTTACTGCCCGCGACACAAGTGCTTTCCAGTCCCCGGTTCAGGAGGAACGTCGGAGACGAGCCCGCGGCACCCCGGTCAGGACGCGGCCCCTCGGTGTGGGGAGACCTCCCCTAGGAAGCCGGTCTCTGCGGCAGGGGGTTCTCCTTTCCGGCACTGACGCTTCGGCGTGGGTGGTGGGAGGGGCTGGAAGGCGGCGGTGGGCGCCGAGGAGACGCAGGACATCTCTCACTCCGCGTCCCCACCGCCGGCGAGTCAGCTCCGCACGGAGGCGGAGGCCTAGGAGACCGTCTTGGTATCTGTTATTTCAGCTGATGCGACTGGATGACATTCAGCCGCTACGGGTCAGGACGCCCCAGCGAAGCTGCGTGAGGTCTCGCAGGTGCAGGCGGGGATGCGGACATGAGGCAGGTTGCACCTGAGGTCCTGGCACGGGGGCCACGCTGCTCTCGTGTTTCCCCTCCCCGCGCCGCGTCACCCGCTACCACAGCGCACCCACACCTCCAGGGCTCACGCGGCGCTCACCGGACACGGGGCACGCGCTGTGGCTCAGCAAACCCACAGGTGGCGTCGGAGTCCTGTGATTCCAATTAATCAGGGGGGACTTTTCATAAAAGTGAACAACAGTGGAGCGAACCGAACAGCGCATAGGAGCGTAGATGTGACCACTGTGGGTTTAACTGGCAAGTAAAATGCTTGGTGCATGAAAGATAGGGGACAGCCCCCACCACCACCTCCAAGCGCCCCGCCGTCCCCTGCGTCCCCTGCTGCTCGCACATCGGACCCCTGGTCGGCCGGGAGCGCCCTCAGCATTTCAGAAACCGCAGCTCTGGTCAATCCCAGCCCGCAGGACCCTCAAAAGCACTCGGGAACCTGGTAGGCAGGTTTCCCGCCACTGTGCCCTGGCCCCTCCTCCGCGGAAGGACTCGTTTGTCCCGGCTGCGTTTGAAATTACTCCACAGCGTCTGCGGGCATCTGTCTCCCTGGGAGCCACCGGCAGATCATCCCTCCCGCCGGATTTCCCCCTCTGCTGTGCTGTCTCAGAACACAGGCGCCTGCCGACCACCCCAGACGCCCTGAGACTCAGCAGGTCCCTCGGCGGTCACGGGAAGTGGCCGGGTGGTGACGGGAAGGGCCGAGGGTGCCCATCAGGAGAGCAGACAGCTCATCACCACCACGTGCTGTTCATGTACTTAGGGAGTTACCAGTTACGGACTCGAGGCTTCATCCAGAGAGGACAGGGTTCCAGCTCAGACACCTGACCAGAGCGCGAGTGGGCAGGAGTCTCTTTAGGAGGCAGACTGTGGCTCAGTGGGCCCTGAGACTGGGCCTTTCCACCAGCTCCCAGGGACGCCCACTGGCCCAACCGGGCCACCGAGCACGGAAGCACCCCGTCCAACGGGGCGGAAACTGGGGTCCCGAGAATAAAACTCAGTTCCGCTCCCTTCCCTCTGTTTCCCCAAACGTTAGAGATCTGAACAGGGCGTCTGCAAACCACTTATTTGTGGGGCTCGTCCGACGTGCGTTAGAGGCTGACACCCCGCAGCCCTGCACTCGGCTCTGCCCCTTGTCCCGGGCCTGTGCCGAGGAGAGGGAACCAGATGGGCTCAGGGACTGGTCCTGGGGGCCCAGACGTGAGCCTGTGGCCAGGAGGTGCCCAGACCATCGGGCGGGCATGAGAGGACCCACGGCACAGAGCGGCGGGCCACCCACCGTCTGGCTGGCCACGTCACCTGCCCTTAAAAGCAGCTTCCTCCCGTGTGAGGGGAACTACGGGTGGTTCATCTGTCTGTCACCCAGACCGTTGCTCTCCAGGGCTGTGACATGAAAACCGCACATGTGTAGAAAATTCAAAGGCGTGTGTGCGAGGTGCCTTGATGCCCGGCACTCGGCGTCTGCCATGTGAGCGAATCTGTCTTTGGAGTCTCTCTCAGCCTGTCCCAGCCCGTCCCCTGTCCCCGTGGGCACAGCCGGGACGTCACTGCCATCCCTGAGGATAAGTTCACCCCGCGACATCATGTAAACCTAGATCGCTTTCCAGAGGCTAAGAGTTTAAAAACGTAACTTTCAGCCCTGGCTGGGTGGCTCCGTCGGTTGGAGCATCATTCCGTGCACCAAAAGGTTGTGGGTTTGATTCCTGGAAGGGGTGTGCATGGGGGGCAACCGATTTATGTTTCTCCCCACCTCCCCCCTAAAACCAATACACGTATCTTCGGGTGAGCATTAAAAAATGTAGCTTCCAATAACAGCGAGTGAATTGTGTGATGCTTTGGTAGGCTTTCCGGTGCAGAAAAGGAGCTCACAGGGGGTGGCCGTGCACCTTGCTCCCTGGGCCCTCGTGTCCTCTCCGGTGCACTCCCAGGGGGCTCACGCCCCGGAGCCATCCACCACCTCCCTGCTGGGTGCCAACAGGAAAGGGGGTGCAGAGCCCCAAGGCAGGACGGGTGCGGGGAGGGGGCTGCTCAGGCAGGGGCCGGGTGCGCAGACGGGAAGGCTGATCAGGGGAGGCGCTGCTCTGTGCTCAGTTCCCGTCTTAGCCCCCAGCGGGACGGGTTTCTGCAGCGCCGGTCTCCCTGCTGCCAAGTGCAGGGATCAGCTTGGGTTTGAACCACGGGATCTCCCTCCGGGAGCCCTGCAACCTGTGTGGCTGGCGCGGACACTCACAGGACCTGGGTTCAACCGAGGAGCTGCTGCGGGACACGGAGAAGCAACCGACAGCCACACTTCTCCCTGCCGAGCGCAGGCCGCCGCCCGTGGTGCCCAAGCTCCCGGGCTGAGGTCTCTGAGTGTCCATCCCTCCGACTCGCACCCTTCCTGAACCGGGTTCAGCGGCAGCGCCCACACAAAGCGCTCTGTGCATCATCTCCAGCACAGCAGGGGCAGACGGGCAGTGCCTCGGCGCAGATTTGCTGGGTGCAGCCTGTGGTCGCTGGGAGAGGATGACCCCGGGAGGGCGAGGACGGCTGAGGGCGGACAGCTGTGCTGCTCAGCGAGGGGGCACGGCTCTCCGACACCTGCCACGCAAACGTCTTCCCGTCCTTGCCGTGAACTGGAAGTGCAGGTGCGATTCACTCTGTTCCGCCAGACGCCCTGGGTTCCGTCCGTCATCGCTGAGCCATGTGTGCCTCCGAGAGCTGCAGACGAGGACGAAGGCTCCCCGGCCGGCAGGTGCGCCGAGGCCCAGGGCAGCCCTCCACCCGGCGCACGGGGACTCAGGTGCACCTACTCGCTCCTTTGGCTCATTTCTGCCTCCCACAGCCCCCAGTTCTCCCTGAGTGTGCTGTGACGTTTCCTGACGACGTTTACACTGTTCTTTCCTTTCGGATTTTGAAGCAGATTTTTGTAGAGTTTGCAAATGGTTTGAAATGGGCATCCGAACCCCGATGACCAGATCCCCCTTCATGTCTCTCACGCTCCAGCCCCTCTGCGGCCTCGGGTGGGGAGACGCCTGTCCCCGCCCGAAGTCTGGGGGCAGCAGTGGTCCACCAGGCTGAGCTCCATCCTGGGTGGGTGGCCACCGCAGTGCACCCAGCGTGGGGCCTGCTCGTGGCCATCGACAGAGCTCCTGACTGTTCTCTGTCAGCTGCTCTGTTGCTCTGGGACGTGGGGCAAACCGCAGACACAGGCCCGTGTCCTGCTGGCCCCCCACCCCCACACTGAGGACGGGCCCTGTGTGCCACTCGGAGCCAAGTGTCCTCGCTCTCCCCGGGGCTGACGGCACAGCCGTGAGCTGGCCCTGCCCCCACCCGGAGCTCACAGTGGGAGGGAGGAAACCCGACTCGTTGTGAACAGGGCTCATGAACCTGGGGCCCCACACTCACTCCCCTAGAGGAGGCGGCCACGAAAGCCCCCAGCTCTCCCGTCTGCGGCTCACCAAACTGACTGGGTGATCTTCAGATCGTCACTATTTGGGGCAGAGATGTTTGGGGGCAAGAGGACGCCCCAGACCTTCGGAAAGACCCCGCCATGGAGCTCCTCACACGAGGGTATCCCCGTGGTCGCTGCCGCTGTGAGACGATTTCTCCCAGTTCAGAAAACATCCCTCTGTGGGGGGTTTCACCTCATGCCACTTGCCGGTTTGTTTTAACATAATTAACACGGAAATGCCGGAGCGGCCTGCAGGGAGGGCTGGCAGCCGCCCTGGGGCACGTCCACCTTGACACCGGGGCCCACGGGGCGCTGCTTCACCCCAGCCGGCGTTCATTCGGACCCCAGAGGGTTTCGTTGCCACAGAGGCCTGAATGCATCTAGACCTGTGCGAGCAGTTCAGCGAACGGTGATTATGAAATTACAGTTTGGGAAAAACATTATCCCCTGTGATGCAAATTTCAACATTCAGAGCTGAGAGTTTTAGCTTAACAAGCCACTTAATTTAATCTGTCCTTTCCAAAAGCGCCTTCACCCACAACCCTGTATCTGTTCTTAAAATTAGGAAGAGGATCAAAGGTTATCTTTCCTTTTAAAACCGCTAGGGAAATGTCTAAGCACGGTGGCCGTGGTGCTAGCTTTACGTGCAAAGCCCACAGGAGGAACCCGTAAGGAGTGTGATGTCGTATTTGTGCACGAGAAGGTGGAGACAGCTGGGCACCGGAAGACACGGAGAAACTCCCCCAGGTGTCCAGTGGCAGTCTTCCCCGCCCTCTGCGTCCGACCCAGGCTCACGCAGCTGTCAGACGGCAGTGGGGAGACGCCCAATCTCTTGGCAGGTGTCCAAATACCCCCGCACTCGGTCAGCACCCAGCCCCCACCGAAGCTCACTTCCACTCGCCCGCCCGGCCCCCTCCTGACTCCCTGCGGCCAGCAGGGGCCTCATGGCGCACCCCGTCCAGGCACTGTTGGTGGACGATAGCCCTGTCAAAGGGATGGCTTGGTTCAAGCAGCCTAGGACCTCAAATGACAGCAGAGGGCAGAGCTTCGGGGACACACAGGCCGGTCTGTCCTTTGGAAATGCCGTGTCCCCAGGGTTGGGCCCAGCAGCCGGTGTCCAGCCTCTCTCCCACAGGCAGGGGAGGGTCCATGTCTCGGTGACGTCCTCTCAGAGAGCAGGGGACCCGGGTTCGAGCCCCGCCTGTCCCTCGGGGCTCCTTTCGGGGTCCAGCACTGAGCCGCCTCTGTCACGGGCTGTGTGGGAATCTCGTGCCGCCAGCCCCTCTCGCACGTCTGCGATGTTCCGGCACTTTCTGCAGCCGTCTTGCTGCACTCAGCTGCTCCCACTCTCTGCGGACAGCTCTGCTCTGGGAAGCGGGGCTAAGGTAAGTGTGGCCTCGAGTCAAACACGGGGAGGAGTGACGCGCCCACGTCCTGCACACCCGGGGGAGCCACATTTCACAGGCGGGTCCCGGGGTGGGGCCTGCCGATGGCACCCCCCACCGAGTGTTGTCACCTCCACTCCTCACAGGCAGCTCACAGAGGAGCCCGGGACACGTTCTCGGTCGCCTGCCTGCAGAGGACTGTTCTAGTCCAGTTTTCCGTGAACACAGGCCGTTGTTTTTCGTGTTTTATCTTTGTGATGAAGATCATCAACTCTGGTACAGTTAAATGATTCCGCCAAGGTGAGGAGCACGCTGACATGTGAGAAAACGCGGCAGGGAGACGGGTGGTTTTGAGACATCAGGACGTGAGCCCCTCGCAGATGGTGCACGTGGACCAGTGGAGCAGGACTCCCGAGTCCCGGCCCGTGGGCTCCTGTGGTGCAGCCACCTGGGGGGGATGGCACTTCCCTGGGGTCGTGTCAAGGGTCATTCAGGCCTGCAGCTGTGGGGCAGCTCCCCGCCTGGGCCGACTCCACAGGGCCCGCAACTAAACACCGACACAGCGGCGATCCTTCCCGGGGCCTCGGAGCCCGCCCTGTGCTCTGCGGGTGTCATCTGTCACTGCCTCGTAGGGGTGCTTCCCTGTCCGGGGTTCCGACACGCCCCACTGCGGCAGCCACTGAGAGGCGTGAGGCCAGGGCTAGGTCCCCAAGGACGCCAGCTACGCTTTTGAGCTGCAGCCATGTCCAGAGATGGAGCGTGGACGAAGGAATTCACAGGAAAGGACAAGGACGCACGGACATCACGCATGGGCTGGGGAAGACTTTCGGAATCGCCTTTGAGAAAGCACATTTCGTTAAGGCCCACGTCTGCACACCCGCGATTCACAAAGTGGCCGCTTGGGGCGCTGCAGGGAGACCGGAGGCGGAGCAGGGGCGCTGTCCCCTTCTGCACAGAGGCTGGGTCCACCAGCGGGCAGGGCTAGGAGCAGACGGCGCTGTCCCCCCCTGGGCAGGAGTCACACAGAAGCCCCCTCATCCCGAGGCTGGGCAGCGAAGGGCACAGCATCACCTCGCTGACCGCGAACTGCGGACTCGTCTTCTCACCTCCCGCTTTGTCTGGCATAAAGCCAAACACGAGACGGCCGCGACGCTAGAAAGCGGAGGAAATGCTCCCAACCAAGCTGCTGCCGGAACAAGAGCTGGAACCTGGCCTCTGAGACCAAGGACCGGACCAGGAACACTGCCCGCACCGCTGACCACGCCACCCACCCGACCCGACGGGACCACGCACGGGCCCTGCAGCGCTGCTGAGAACGGGCGGTACCTGCCCTGCCTGCACCCGCGCGGGAAACCCCGTGCGCACTGGCGCTGGCTGTGCGCTGCGGGGACACCCGCGGCAGCGCGCGCCCCGCCCCGCTCTTACTTTCTTCCGCGAGGTCGTTGTCCTCCGCCTCCCGCTCCATCTCCTTGCACCAGCCCTCCATCCTCTGCGTCTCCGTGTGCAGCAGCTTCAGGAACCAGGAGCCGTCCCTGCGGCAGGGCGACACCCGCCCGCCGTCCCCCGCGTCCACAGCCGGCTCCAGCCAGGGCTCGGGCGCCGGCAGCGTCGCCGTGTCCGCCGGCGCCCGGTAGTCCTCCCGGTAGCTGAAGAGGCCCTGCGTGCGCACCGTCCGCACAGCGCCATACTGCGTCGGGGTGCTGGGCTCCGAGTGCCGCTGGAAGGACGAGCCGAACTGCAGGCCTTTGTCTTCCGTGGGGACGTGTCCCGGGAAGCCCTCCAGCTCCAGGTCCGCCTGCACACCCGCCGTCACGCTGTTAGAGCGCTTGAACCGCCCGCGCCTGAGCAGGAGGGAAGGAGACAGGGAGGCCTTGTGAGACGGGGCGCCCCCAACCTGCGCCCACCGGCGCCCCGAGTCAGCCCACTCGAGGGCAAGCTCAGTGCGCTTCCCGGCCAGTAGCGTCTGGTGTTTCCTCTGCGGGAGAGCTGTGGGCTTTGCAAATGCTTAACCCCGCACGTCTGCCCAAGTCTCAGTGTCGCGCCCAGGCCCGAGGACGCACGTTTCCCCCGCGGCGCCGCCGTCTGGGCACGAGGCTGCACTGCACCCGGAGGGGCCGCTCTCCCGTGATGGCGCCTGCAGCCTGCTCAGCCTCCGCCACTTCACATCCCGTTTCAGGGCGCAACGGCCTTCTCCTCTCCCACGCGAACCACTAAGCGTCTTCCCACCCAGTCCGCTCTGCACAACCAGGGGTGTGGACTCGGACTTCACCGGGGCATCACGGGTTCACAGCCCGTTAGCGAGACGGGCGGCTGGAACGGAGCACAGACGCTGAGGGGGAGGGCTCTGTGCGTCTGCAGGTCCAGCGGTGCCCGGGCTCCCGGCCGCCAACCGCTGGGGAAGGGAAACTCGCACGGGGGGCAAAGGGCCTGGCACACTCGGCTGGCAGGAGCAGGACGCTCAGGCTGGTGGTCCTGGGCGCAGAGGACCTCGGCTCTAAGAGCTCTCTCTGCTGGGCACCCGTGCCATCGGCTTGAGGTCCGGATTCCCTGTGGTCCAAGCCTTCATGGGCTGGACACTGACACCCTGCACCGCCGGCCACACCGCCCTGGACCTGAATGAGGAGGTGGGGCAGGAGGTCCAGAGGCGAGGATGACTGCAACGGGTCTTCATGAAATTACCAGATGCACTATTCTAACTGTGAAATGGAGCAACGCCCCTGCTCTTGTCATGAAAGTAATACCAGGGGAACGGCGTCCCCGTGTTCTGTGGCTGGAGGGTGTGCGTTCACCGGAGTGAGCACAGCACGCCCACATCGCCTGCCTCCTTCACCCCGCCGCTGTGGGGGCTTTTCCTCCCCCCTCGCTCCATGAGAAAGCAGATGTCTGCTGCCCCTCAGCCTGTTTCCGCCCCCTCAGGTGAGGGACGGGACCCCGGCTGCCAGCCTCTCTGTTTCCCGAGGCTGAATTGCTTCGCAAAGCGTCCCTCCCCTGCCTCTGGCCAGAACAGGACCCGGGCAGGTGTTAACTGGCTCCTGAATGCGGGACTGGAGGGGTACACACACACGGTCTGGCAGAAGTGAGGCCCCCCTGAGTGGGGTTGGCAGGGCAACAATATGGGCGCAATGATTTATAGCTTTGCTTTGAACATTTCACCTAAAATGTCACACAGTGTGCTTGAGTGTGAGGCTGTTGTTACAGAATCACACACTCACGATTTCCTGGTAAAAGGTTTTGTAGTAAGAGAGGGCTGTTATCTGTGCTGGGCCCTGCACATGACTGATGCCACAAACGGCGTGAATCGCTGAGGGTCAGCCTGAGCTGCAGCTGGCGGCCGGGGTGCGGCCAACTGCTGGTGATGGGAAGCAGCGCGCGGCATGTGGGGGGCGGGGGCGGGCGGGGGAGTTACCGCTTCTCGTCTTCCACCTGCACGCCGACCGAGTGGTACTCCCGCAGGCCTCGGCTCTCCGTGTCGGAGTCCGTCGCCGTTTCCACCTGGTTCAACACAGAACATCTCGTTTTAGGGCCGAGACACGGGACCCGGGCACGGGACTGTCCTCGTGTGCGTGTTCATTTGCTGCGATTAACCGGGCGTTTGTTTAACTAACGCAGAGACGTGCTGGCCCCCGGACACCACACAGAGAGGGACACGCACTCTCCTGGCGATTGTGCCGCGCTGCCGTGTTCCACCACACCTTACACAGCTGCTTGGACTTTGGGGTTTGAACGTGTGTATGTGAGTAACACTGCTCCGTGCAGCTCGGGCACAGAAAGGCTTCCTCGGGCTGCATCACTGCCGGACTTACAGGCCCTCATCTCGCCCCACAGCGGACAGAGTGCGCACAGCAGGAACCAGAAGGCACTGGCGACAAGGAAGCGATTTAATAGGATTACACAGACTTGCGCACCCACACACAGACACAAGGAGGGGACTTTGGGCGGGGGCAGGGAGCGCAGAAGCAGGCGTCTGTCTGTCCCGCACTCGGCTGCGTCCGGTCGCTGGAGGGTGGTGCCTGGCAGGGGGACGCAGACCAGGGCAGAGACCACAATGTCACAGAATCCTCCCTGCAGCCGCGCTCGCCAGAGCACCTCCCCACTGGGACACGGTCTTCCGTGAGTGTCGAGGGAAAAGGTGCACTTGTCGGCCGTGGCAGAAATCCACCACGGCCCTCGGGGGCGGACTCCCTCGTGGCCCATATGAGTGGGGACACTGAGGGCCGGTGTTCGTTTCATGCCAGCCACGCACCAGGCACTGTGTGAACAGCACGGTGCACACGCAGACCACAGGACACCCTGCTGTGTGGGTCCTGGCCGCACTGACCAGCCGAGGGATCAGAGAAGGCAAGGGGACCTGGCCCGGGGAGCACAGCTTGGCGGGGGCGGGGCCAGGACTCCCGCCTGGACCTCTCTGGCCACAGAGACCAGAGCTGAGGAGGAGGGCCGGGTGCACCCCGCTTTTGTCGGCATAACCCCGAAAACAGCAGGTGTCCCGCAGCTGGGAGAGGAAGGATGCCCGGGGTGGGGGAGCCCTCACCCGGCTGTTAGTCCCTGTTCCTCGTCTTAGTTTTAGGTGGACCGTGGCTTTAAAGAGCTGTATTTCTTCCCTGTGTGGGGTGTGGCGATTGCTGTTCATGTCACTTCACACCGGGGACTGTGGTAAAGTCCCAGGGGGTCAGGGTGGTGCCCAGGTCATCGTGGGCGAAGCTGTCGCTGCTGCCATACCGCATGTGGCTCCCGCTTATGGAAAGGGCCCGGCTGAGTCCCCAGCTGCCTCGGAGGGGTGACCGGGCCACTGCTGGCTTCCTGCCACCACACTGCCACGGGGGGGACACGCCTGCGTGTGTGCGCAGCTTCCTGAGCATGTTCTCGCCCTGGGCTGCCGCTGTGCACTTTGGGTGTAAGTCGTCACGTCGGACGGACTCAGGACACAGGCGGGGTCAGCCTGAACGCTGACCGCTGGAGAGGTGCTGGTGGTGGGGAGGGCACTGATTTTTACCGTGAGGCCTCAGAACCCCTGCCTCACTTATTAACCAGTTAGGGTCCTAGTCTCCAGAGATGGCTGTGGACTAGGACCAACGGGAGAGGCTTCCGCCGCAGGGCTATTCGGGAGGTGCAGCCTGGGGGTCGGCCAGGGCGGCAGAGCAGTGAGGAGCAGCGCGGTGAGGGGTGGTCCCCATGCCAGCCTGGGCTCAGGGTGCGATGCAGGCCGAACACCGAGATCACACAGAACAGACACGCCCACGGATGCTCGCACACGCTGTGCAAACACAACCGAAACACAGCAGACACGTTTTGCCTGTCTTCACAGTTTCCCTCCGACAAGGCCATTATTTCACAGTGGGTGAGGTGCGTGCAGCTTTTGGAGCCAGTTGAATTCAGCGACTGCTGCCCGTGGGGGTCGGGGAAGTGGTTACGTCTCGTTGAGGCCGTTCTTCCTGATCTCAAAAACGAGGGGACCTCGAACTCCGCGCTGGAGTGAGTGAAGCCCCGCACGGGAAGCCAGACCCGACTGTGCCCACAGCGAGCGCCAGCGCCCGGTCCCCTGGCCTCAGCCTCTAAGGTCGTCGGCTCTAACGACACGGCATTGCGTCCATGGGACGCACCTTTCCGAGAAAAGTGAAGGTGTGTGAAGGGTCTGTGATGATTCACACGGGGCCAGGATGTGCTCCATATTTACCCAGTTCCGAAATCCTGGGAGTAGACATAGAGGAAACCCCACCAAATTTAGGACAAAGAAAAGGAATCGCTGTTTGCACAGTGGAAAGGAAATCGAGCAATCTTTTCCAAGAGGAAATTCCGGATGCACGAGTGTGTGGATTTTAAGATCTGAGAAAAACAAGCTCATCTTTGTCTTCACGAGACCCACCGCGTTCCAGACGCAGAGAAGAAAGAAGGGCTGGCAAACCCACCGCCTCCGCAGTCGCTGCCCCTGGGCTGTGTGAGGGGCACTGCCTGGCCTGGCACGCCCGCCACAGCACTGCTGCCCCAAGCCCAGCGCAGCTCACGCTCCGCCTTCACAAGCGCGTGCGCAGCCAGGCAGGGAGGACTCAGAGGTACCGTATGTCCCTCGGGGACCTGCTCTATGTCCCAGCCCCGCTGCCGCGAGGGGCTCACGGCTCCGCCCACACGCTCTGATGCTGGGGCGGGGGCTTGGCTCCGGCTGGATTCTGGGGTAAACCGACATTCTGGAAGTGAGCAATGACACAGCTTTCCTAGGCCGCAACCACGCACCCCTATACCGTGTGGAGAGCACAGAGTGTGGCCACTCCCGTTGTGATGACGGGGACTGAGGCACATGACCTTGAAGGGCTCCTGGACCTTAGACCCAAGGCTTCCCAAACACACACACACACACACACACACACACACACACACAAATAACAGCTCTGCAAAAACAAACCACACACAACAACGAAATCCGGCACAAAGAAAGTACTTAACATCACGATGGGTGTGAGGAAAGGGCAGGCAGGGTGGGCAGGGGGTCGGGAGGATGACCGGCTCTGGCCGATACTCGTTAGAAAGGGCCCAGAAGCCACGACCCGAGGACCTGGAGTGGGAGGAGGGCCCTGTGGTACACGGACACCCCGGGCGTCGGGCCCTGCACGCTGAAGGGGCTGCGAGCAGCAGTGTGAGCTGCAGCCAGTGGGAGGGGCGCTGACTGCCAGGATGCACGCCACCACCCCAGCCCCCCTACTTGGCTGTGCCCTGGGGGCTGCGTCTGCGGGGGGCGGGGGGCTTGCCCGCCTGGGCCGAGCATGTCGAATGCTGGCCGAACTTCTCTACCAGCTGCAAGACAGAGCGATGCCCCGGGGATGGGCACCCAGGACCCTGCACTGCCCTCCTCCCACTTCTGGTCCTCGGGCTGCGGGATTCCACCTGCCTGGCTCCCATCGTGGCCTGGACGCCCTGTGCGTGGAGGTGAGTCACTTACCCCTGAGCCTCAGTTTCCCCGTGACAACGCCCAGCACGTGGGGTTACGGCTTGGAGTGGGCGTGGTGGGGGCCGGGCACAGCGGCGTGTCACCACCTGCTGTCTGCTCACCGCTGTCATCGGGACGTGCACTTGGGGCTGATGGTGCTGATGCCCCCCCCCACCTTCTTGGCCCCACAGCAGCCTTTCGGTGGCTGCGCTGCCTCTCCCTCCAGCTCTGCCCTTTGCTCTCTGAATGGCTCCTATGCCCCCTGCTCCTCGGCCTGGGCTCTCTCCTCGTCCCGACGTGACAGCATTCACGCTCGGCTGTGTAACGCACTGGCGTCCGCCCACCGCTGCGTTACACACTCACACCGGACTGCGAGCTCTTCCTACTGCTGCAAAGGACAGTCCCGTCTGCCACACATGCACACTCGTGGGCACACTCCTCCCTGCCTTCACCAACCCCTCAGCGTCCACTTGGCATCCACTCAGCATCCACTCGCACACCCAACATTGACGGGGCACCTGCTACGTGCCAGGCACTGCGCTGGGGCTGGTTGTCCAGGGACACGTGTCTGGGAGCACAGCATCCAGACTGGCCTCTGGGGAGAGCGGACGTGTGAACTGCGTGTGAGCAGGGAAGCAGGGGTGAGGGCTCCAGGTGACATGGGGGCGGGGCAGCAGCCGGGTGACCAGACGTCATGGTTTCTGAGACGCATGCCCGAGACTTTCAGATAAAACAGGAACTCCGAGTTCGGAAGCTAACACTACCCTTCTTGGTGGGCGGTGGACAGTGGGAGACAGCGGGGACGGTGGTCGGTGGGAAGAGTCAGGGTACAGGAGCGCCCAGGGATGGGACGCCACCTGGTGAATTTGGGGACCTCATGAGTCTTCTCTGGAGATGTGACTTAGAATGGGCAGGGCCCCTGGCTGTCCTGCTGGCTGTGCTGTGGCTGCAGGAAGTGGCTGGACTGGGTGAGCCCGTCTGTCCTCGTGAATGGGGCCGATGACACGTGGGGGGCAGGGTTCTCTGCAGGAACAAGGCTCCCAGCACAGTGCCTGGCATCTGGCGTCCGGACAGAGAGGGGACCGGGGCGGCTGTGTGGGGTCCAGACAAGGGGTAGAGAGATAAAAGCCACGAGAGCGGGGCCGTGAGCGCTGGTACTTACATCTGACCTTGGGTAGGGCAGGCGCTCTGGGAACTCAGAGTCCTAAACAAAACAACGAACCACAGTGTGGGGCCCGGCTCGCCGCACCGGCAGCGCGCTCCCCGTCCCCGATGCCAGCGCATCCCTGGGTCCCTGGGGCCACAGCTCTGCGCCCTCCTCCTCCCCAGCGGTGGCTAGGCCCCACCTGGAAAAATCTCTGCTGGACACAGGCTGACTGGGGAGTGAAGGGGACCCTGTCTGTCTGCAAAGGGCTCGGTGCCATCGCTGCTCCCCACGGCTCAGGCATGGTAGGGACAGTCCCCAAGAGACAGCGGGGTGGTTGCATCAGGGTGAGGGTCCCGTGCACCCCATGGGAAGCACAGCAGGGAGGACGGAGCTGCCAGGCCTGGTGTCCCTGGCAGGCGTTGGGCTTCCTGGGTGGCCTGCGTGTGAGTGGCTGTAGCACTTCCTGGGCGGGAACCAGAGGCGCAGTGTCCTCTCTGCCTGTGTGTCCCCAGAGTCCCACCCCCCACGCAGCTGTGGGGCCGAAATAACTGAGAGGCTTTGAAAAATCATTCAATAAAAAATTCCTCCTTGTGCATCAGAATAACCTAATTCCTTGCGCTCTAAGCAGTCTGTGGTCCCTAGATAATGCCCTGGGTGGGGGAGTGGAGGCAGGGGAGGGGGCCTCCGGGCAGCAGGGCAGGTGAGGGACGGGGCGGAGTCACCCTGCACTGGCAGGACGCCCAAGGGACCGGGAAGGGGACGGGGACGCCCGCCAGCGGCTCCGCCACGAACCAGGCGCCGCGTCTGCATGGACGCTACGCGCGCGCTCCCGCGGCAGAGGGAGGCTACCTGGATCCCGATGGAGGCGCGCCGGCTCCGGAGGAAGTCCTCGGCCTTGTCACTGGCCCGCCCCAGGCCGTCGGCGAGGCGCTGGGCGGCAGCCGTCTCCAGGGCCAGGTTCATGGCCTTGTTGCTGTCCAGACTGTCCGTGGAGTTGTAGAGGCCCCGGCCGTCCTGGGGCCACGGGGACACCCTCTGGGCGCGGCCGTCCTGGTAGGCGTCCTGCGTGGACTCCGTGCTGCTCTGCGCGGTCACCGAGATCAGGGGCTTGGAGGTGGTCCGAGGGGGCACGGGCGGCGGTGTTTTCTTGTAGTTCGTGTACGAGACAGCTGCAAGAGACAGGCAAGTGCCACATCAACACAAACACGTTCCCCCGCCTCCCCCCGCATGGAGGTCGGTGGACAGCGCCTGTGGCCCAGCGTCCAGTCTGAGAACAGGACGGCAAGACGGGGCGGTGCTGTGTGCTCGGAGGCAGTCCTCACGACTATTTCTCAGCAGCGAAAAGTTGTAAATACGCCGAGAAACCCAGCAGCGGCCATGGCGTTAGGTGGCTTGAGTCAGCAGAAGGACCACATCGTCATTTTCATGCAGGTCACAGCCTCACGGGGAAACAGTCGTTTTATAGCATCATTGAAAAGCAGGATATACTAAACTGTTTTGTACCCGTACAGAATCTGTTGGTGAAGAATAATAGAGGCGGTCATTGCCGTCCACCACGGTCATCGCCGCGGGACAACGTGACAGGCTGTTTTCTCCTCCACTCCTCTGTGTCGCCCCAAAATGCTTAGTAAATAGGTGTTTTTATGATGGAGAACATGTGCGACATCAGAGCCTCCTTGTTCCCCAATGGGTACGAATGTAGAGTCCGCCAAGGAGGGGCACGGGGTCCCCAATCTATCCCGCCCGCGTGTCCCGGCCTTCACGCCCACAGGTACACAAGCTCCCTTAACTCCGCCCCTCGGCAGCCACGCTCCCCTAGCCCCGCCCCCTGGCAGCCTCGCTCCCCCTAACCCCGTCCCCAGCAGCCATGCTCCCCCCAACCCCGCCCCCCCCCGCCCCCCGGCAGCCACCCTCCCCCTAACCCGGCCGCGCGCACTTCTGCACACGCCAGCTGTGCGGTGAATCAGCCAGAGGAACAGATACATTTGGCAGATGAGATCGCATCAAAAATCTCTTAGAAGCTCCCCAGATTCACTGGATCTGTTTGCCGGGCTCAGGCTGTTCCCTGCTTTTACCGCGAGGAGGCACCGCCAGGGCGCCGGGGCGCCAGACCTGCCCTTGCACGTGGCGTGTGGCCCGAGAACGGGCTCGTCTGGGGAGGTGCAAGGCGGGCGTGTGGCACAGTTTGCCTGCTCCCATGACGCTCACTCAGGGCCTGACGTGCGTGGGACGCGGTCCTGCACGTGCTCTGAGCGGCCCGCGGTGGCACCGAGACACGTGGCTCTTATTTTCCTGGTGAAGTGAACGTCTTCGATTTCCTAATTTGAAAATTGAGTCTCCGGTGTCTCTCCTGAGTAAACATTAACTGCAGCACCTAAATATCCTGGAGAGTGCCACATGGAGATAGGGTCTCTTAAACACCGAAGCGCATCGACGCCCCCTCACTCGAGTGGTGACGAACGTCCACCGGCACCCACCACGCACCCCTGCGCGGCTCGCCTCGGGGAGGGTTGGAAGCCGGGGAGCGTAGTGGGAAAGGGATTGCAACGATCATTCGATCATGTTAATTTGCTGCCATGGATTAAAATAAACAATTTTTAAGAATCGTTTTGCCCATTCAAGAAAAACATTCAATCATCCAGTTGAACAGTTTGGGCAAAAATAATCGCCTTTCTTCTGTGTCTGTGAGCACACGGCTCGAAAATAAACTCATCCGAACTAAACTTGTCAGCTACAGGCTGTGACACACCATTTTCTATACGCATGACAGGCACACATGAAATGCAAACGGGAAAGCTAAATTTAATGTAGCGATGGAATTCTACTGGCGTGTGTACATGCTCCAAAAGCAGACGAGTCAATGGAGAGATTTCTAAACATCACATTAAATGATTACTTAGTATCTCCAGGCAGCTGAGGTCCTGACTACTCTTTTTATTTTTATTTTTATTTCTGAGTCCAGGCGTGAGCACCATCTGCCACTGGTTTCTTCTCTGTGACACGATGAAGACCCCCGGCAGCTCCCAGGCAGTGCCCCACTTCCCGGGAGGGAGGAAAAAACCCACCTGTGTCCGCAAATGCAGTTGCTGGGCGAGCTGGGGGTTGGCCTTCCTCTGACAGGACAACCGGAGGGAGCTGCTGACGGGCGGGAGCCGCTCAGAAAGTGCCTCCTCCCTCGGGCAAACCGGCATGAGCTTAAACTTTTGCGCTGGCCTGGTCCCTTCCACTGTCTAACACGGGCGGGGCTGCGTGCACAGCACATTTCAGGGAGGTTTCTGCAAAAACCCTGTGGAACTGGACGTCAAGGTGCTGAAAGCACGTTTGCTCTGTTGAGTCAGTTCTTCCCTGTGAGCAGAGGGGCCTGGGCGAGGTGGGTCCTCCCATGCATCCAGGACTTCCTGGGTGTCTGGCACCTTCCCTGTGGATCCGGGACTGTCCCAGGGTATCCAGGACCTTCCCCGTGCACCTGGGACATTCTCTGTGTATCTGGGATCAAGCTGCAATCACTGGGACCCTTCTGGGGGGAGCAGCTCAGAGCCCCGAATCAAAAGTGCTGACGGGCAGGCAAGTGGGAAGAGGCTGCAGCTGTGGCTGTGTGTGGGGGGGGGCGGGGGGCACTGTGCCCAAACTCACGGATCTGTCCCCTTCACAAGCACAGGCCCAAATTGAGACGGCACCGTCCAACAGCATAGCCACCAGCCACATTTCAGTGACCCCACTTCCCAAATAGCCACGTAGCTAAACAGTTAATCCCGTTTCTCTGCTTGACAGTTGCAGTTGACGTGACCATAGGGACGGGCAGCTCGTCAGCATTCCTGACCTAGTGCGACCTCTGTGTCTGTTCCCCCTGCCATCTGACCCGGTCGTGAGGGGAAAGCCAAGGAGCTGGCCAGCAGACTTGCCTCTGGGTCCGCAGGGGGCCGGGTCAGCAAATCTCCTGAGGCAGAGTTTGGAGAAACACACTTCCCTCGGTTGTGACCAGCTAATGTGACTGAGGTGCAGGAACCGCTGCCCCGCCCACACTTCCTCGGGACTCGCAGTGATCTCAGCCTCGAAGGATACGTTGTTACTTTAAACACACGCTTGATTACCCGCCTACACCTGCAAGGCTGGACAGCATTTCTGAGTTCAGTCCTCGGGAGTCATTTGCAGCCAGAAAGGAAATTTAAAAATTAGCCTTCCACCATATAAAGCACAAATATGTAATCAAGACAAAATATATCTTGAACGGCAGGCATCGAGTTCTATTTGAATGTAACAGCGACACTTAAATCCATTGCACTCTCGTAATTAGGACTTCAAAGATACCTGCATAAAAGGAATTACAGTAATCAAGCGCGCCAGCGTCCACACGAGAGCCCGGGCAAGGAAGAAACCCAACTCTGAAGGCAAAAGATGCGGCGGGCGTGAGAGATGAAAGTGGTTTTGACACTTTAATTAATGTCAGTCTCAGAACACAAGCGTGAATGAGACAGGACACTGAAATCGTATCCCACGGGTGAGCACACGGTGATTTCCCTGAAGTCACAAGAAATTATGTGGGCCACCCAGGCTCTGGGGCCGTGTTGATGGCTTAGCAGCGAAGACATCAATTGCAAGTGTGTTAATTAGCAGGGAATTGCGGCGCGGCCTGCACTTAACATCTTGTAGACAGAGCGAGGCGATGGCGGCTGCCTCCCTGCTCGAGACGGCGCCCGTCTTCCTTTCACACGTTAAGGAAACCACGTCACACACTCAGAGCCCAGACGTCCTGCAGGAAACAGAGCGAGGCAACTCTCCGCGACGTGAAGAGTCCCGAGAGTCCCTGAGTGGGGGTGTCCCGAGGCCCAGGTGGCAGGTAGGGGTGATGCCCCCCGGGGGCCACGACAATGAGGTGACAGCCGCTCCGGGACCGGACGCCAGGCGGTGTGGCTCCCTCCCAAGCCCGCTGCTCCCAGGACACAGTTTTGTCCCCAGTCTCAGCACAGGGGAGGCTTTAAACTTAGACCAAAGACATCTTTGCAAAGAAGACTTTTTTCGGTGGAAATGTGGACAAGTGCCAGTGACACACCGGGGTGGCACTTGGGTGACCGTGACTACTCTGTTCTTGGAGAAGCTGCCAACCACACAGGAGAGGGCACTTGTTGAGCGACTTCCAGAGCGATGTGAGCGTGCGGTTTCCTCTGAGCTGCCCGACGGTGCACGCAGTCCCTTACAGTCGAGTTCCACGCCTGCGCACGGCAGACAGCGGGTGTGTGGCTGCCGACTGAGTTAATACACGGAGAGGTGCTACCGTCTCTTTATTCAAGGGGAGGAAAATGACCTCCCAGGGAAAAGTCAGTAAAGTAACCCAGCAAAGGCTCCTGGCAAAGGGCGCAAACCCCACCTAACTTCTGACTTACTCCCTCTCACCGAGGCCCCGTGAGCCCTGCCTACATCTTGTCTGCGTCTCCCATACAGTCCGACAAGAAAGGGGGCTGGCCCCCCAACCTGTGATATGGACAGCACGGTCATGCTCTCAGGTGACCGTAACAGGAAGGAAAACGCAGTCCTCGGTCCCCTGAAACAAGGACCGGGCACACAGCCCTGCCCCCCGTGCGTGAGTCCCAGCCTGCGAGCGCTCAGGGCTGACGTCGGCTGAGCCCGGATGCCCAGAGCCTGCTGGACCCACGCCCCCCTTCGGCCCTGCTGGCCGAGCACGGGCAGCGCCTCGCCCGGTGTGGTTATGTGGGCAGTGAGGTGGGCAGGGACAGCCCCACCTAGACTCGGGGAGACCATTGTGGCTGAACCCTGAGGAGGCTCAGGGACTCAGGAGCCCGGCAGCCTTCTGCAAAAGGGGTCTGATCACTGCTTCCCAATGAAACTCCGACCCAGCGCGAGGAACGCACGGCCTGCAGACACGAAGCCACGGGATTCCCCTGCTGTGTCCTTGTCACCGATCGCGTCCCCTCCAGATCCCTGTGGGGAACGCCGCGGGCAGCCCTCGGCACCTCCAGGCCACCACCTCCCGAATCAAAGGGAGGCTGGCAAATCTCTGTGACTCACCCTGCAGCACGGCCTTGGGCTGAGACCCGGGGGAGACGGCTTGAGTCCAAAGTGGCAATTACTGTCCTCTTCAGAAACCGCTCACGCACCGGGGTGCCAGTCGACACCCACTCGGTGTTAAAAATACCCCGAGCGCGACGGCTGGAGAGCGCCCACTGCCAACTCCCAGAAACCGTACAAGCCACCCCGGGGGGCCGGTTCAGGAGTTCCCGCGCCCCTGGGGGTTCTCTGTCCCCCACAACTCACGGGGTGGGGGTGGGCCGCTGCTGATGCAACAGGAAACGCTCTGCCCCTCCTCCTCTCAGCGCCAAGGAATCATCCCAGGAGGACAGCCCTGTGCAGGCCGCCAGGCGCTTGGGGGGGACCTGCTCTCATTCATTCGTCCGTCTGCTCATCGTTTTCACTAAACAGTCAGCAAGCCCTTACTGAACGCCCACTGCCTGCCAGGCCCTACTCCAGGCAGGTCCTGGGGCTCCCGCTCTGGGGGTGCGGGGGGAGGGAGGGGGCGGAGGGGACAGGAGCCACATCAGCACTAAGTGCCCACCAGGCCGGAAGAGGACAGACAGCCCGGGCCCCAGGCAGTCCCCAAGTGCAGCCCCTCCCCTGCCTGAACCTCGGGTCTAGTGTGACAGGCAGTTAGCCCGGTCAGGGGAACCACTTTAAAACCCCCACACACGCGCCTGCTGACGAGTGGGGAGCGGGGGAGAAAGCCAGTTCTCAGGAGGAAGGAGGCGGCACGATCAGGCAAAGGGAGCTGGTGGCTTCGGGGCGGCCGGCCTCCCAGTGGCGGCTCCTCAGGAGACGCTCTGATGCGCGTGCAGAGGCTGACACGTCTGCCTAGAGGGGTCGCGGCACCTCGAGGAGGGTGCTCTTCTTCCCAACCTTTCAGACTCGCTTTTGTCGAGCACACGCCCGGACGGCCCCACGTGGGTCGAGGGCAGAGGCAGCACCCCCGGGTCCCAGGTCCGTTCAGTGAGCGATGGGTGAGGACTAAGATGTGCATGTGGCCCAGGCTCCTGGGCAGCGGTGGGAGTGGCCAGGGGGCCACTTTCAAGAGGAATGGACGTCCCGCCTGCCAAGGGCTGGGGCTGCTTCCAGGGCGTCCGCCGGCTGGGGCCCAGGGGCCACGCTGCAGCCGTCTCTCTGAGGACCAGGCTGAGGCCTGGCCGGGAGGATGGGGGGCGAGGGAGGTGGAGTCCACGGTGCCTCACCTCTCCGGGAAGCATTTGAGCACCCCCCCCGCCCGCAGAGCCTGCCTGCCTGCGCTTCCTTCCATAACCATCGGCTACTCAGGTTGTAGGAGGTAAGTGGCCGATCTAACGGTCTGCGTATCGCAAGTTAGACAGCTGTTTCCTGGCACAGCTAATCCCAGCTGCCACGTACAATGGTGAGTGAAACTGTAGACTCTCCTGCTTGGGTCCCCGACGAGGTCCTGGACGAGGTCCCCGTCCCCTCCCTGTGAACTCCCGTTTCCCGTGAGAAACTGCGGCAGGACTGGCTGTGAGTGGTGGGAGCCCTGGGCTGTGTCAGGAATCGGACACTTTCCGGCCCACACAACGTGTCCACCTGGACCAGATCAGCTGCCCAGCTGCAGAGATACTGGAAACCCCAGGGCTGGGGTACGTGGGCGCGCAGGCCCAGCTAAGGG
>CM052548.1:84213869-84274438 GCA_028533065.1 Trachops cirrhosus
TGAAGTGACAGTAAGGAGCGCCCTGTGACCATGAGTCTCGCACACTCACGCACACTCACACACACTCACGCACACTCGCCCACTCACAGACCTGCTCCTGAGGAACGCGCCCGGAACGACCTGAGGAGACACTGAGGGGCGGCCCTGGCCGTGACAACTGTCCTCCAGTGATCCTTGGACGTGGCGGTCGCCCCCGTCCAGCCCCTTCGTGGCCCTGTAGTCAGTCAGTCACCCACGCCTGGCTCTTTCGAGGAGCACGTGCTCGCTGATGGCCACGCAGTCCGGCGTTTTCAGCTCAGAAACCGACCTTGGTGGGGCCCGAGGCCGGCCGCGTGGGGAGGGGTCTGGGGGGGGGCCTTACGTGTGCAGCCCTGCCAGCGAGGTGAGCAGGGGCTCCGGCCGCAGGGCCGCCGTGGGGGACGTCTTGGGGCTGGAGTCCGACTCCCCGCTCTCCTCGTCGCCCATGGCTTTGATGTAGCTGCCGCTGCGCATCCGCCGGCAGGGGATCTCGTCCGGGCCGCCCGCCGGGCACCCGGCCCAGTCGTCCTGCGGCACCTGGGAGAGAAGAGGCACACCGCGTCAGCCTGTCGGTCCCCGAGGGAGCAGGGTCTCCGGGGTCCTCGGGGACGCGGCGCGTCACGGCCGATCCTCCTATGCACGCAGATCGGCGCTGCGCCACGGAGACCCTGAAGGGACGTCCACGCAGGGAGAAGCGAGAACCTGTCAGGACAGGGAAGTGAGGAGACCCGTCGGTGCAGCACCTGGGAAGAGCCGCCAATGACAGCGACGTCCCTGCAGCACCGCGGGACTGAGACCGGGAGAGGCCTGGAGGGTAAAAGGTCACCCCGTGTGGAGGGCGAGGAAGAGGAAGAACAAGCACGAGGCGAGGGAAGTGCCCCCACGCGTGAGGGTGCCCGACGCTTGGCGGTCAGCACGCCAGGTCCCTGTGCTGGGGAGGAGGCAGCTCGGCGTGAGGGCCTCCTAGGGAGGGGGCAAGGCGGGGGGGGGCAGATGGCAGCGGGCCACCTGCCACAGAGGGACACCCCGCTGGCTGCCGGCAGGATTTCCGTGAATCCAGAACATGTTTCCGTGAGAGACGAGGCGCAGACTGGTGACCAGCCGCCCGAGAACGAAGCCAGCCTGGACCTTCCTGTGTCTGATTTTAGGGGCCGGTTCCGCGTCTTTGACCGAAGCAGCTTCAATACAGGAGTGCCAACCAGAGCCAGGCACAGGCCCTGAACGTGACTCCACAGCGTATGCGGGGACCGTCACAGGGACGAGGAGTGACCCCGAGGTGCCTCGGTGACACCATGCAGCTGGCTGGCGGTGGGTGGGCACAGCGAACCTGCCACGTCCCACGATAAGGAACGACCCTCGTCGCCCCCGACAGAGGGATGGGGCAGCCACCGCCTCAGAGCCGCCGTCTTCCGGAGGTTGACAGAGTGCACAGCTGGTGTCTCCTGCGTCTGGCTCCAAGGACACCTCAGGTCCGCGCATGAAATGTCTTGCTTTCAAGCAGTGGCGTGAGGGGGAGGGGCCAGGTTTCGTAGCAGTGTTCTCTCCGGGGGTTCAAACCAAGGGAGAAAAACACCGTCAGATGCTGTGGTCCCCGGGGTAGGGTCTTCCTCGTTCGTTCAACCCGCTGTTTTCCGTGCACAGCCGTGGGCTGCCACCGTCCCCGGGGACCCCTCCAGAGTCAGGCGCTGGCTTCCGAGTCGCCTCATTTTACAGTAAGTGACCGGAGACTCTTCCTGGGGCGGGCGACGCCCAACCCACCGGGCCGCACCGGCTGGGCCTCGCTCTTTCATTTGGATGCTTGTCAGCCATCAGACCAACAGACCATCCCCCGGGTCACACAGCGCCAAGGGTGCCTTCGGGCCTGAATCTCGTTGGGGATGCAGACTGGGGACAACTGAACAGACTACAGCACAGGTGGCCCGCGGGCTGAATCCGGCCTCCACCTTGTATCCAGCCCGGCACCTTGTTTCTGCCCGGAGGCAGCGCCGAGCTCCTTGCCCCTGGTTAAGGAGTAGCTACACTTACACGGTCCTAAAGTTACATTGCGCCCTTTGAAGGCAACCACGAGGCTGATGTGGCCCCGGTGAGAATGAGTTCGACACCATGGACGAGAGCTGGCTGTGGAGGTCCAGGGGTCGGCCTGAGAAGGTCCCGGGGAGGGAAAGTCAGGACGGCACAGAGGGTCGGGAATCCTGGGCCCTCGGGCCCCCCATCTCTGGGCTGAAGTCCTGCTTTCGTGCCTGCCTGGCCAGGGCCCGCGTCTCCTGGGCGCCCCTCTGGATGCTTCTCCTAGGAACAGAACAGGAAGCTGGCCCCTTGGTGAGAGAGGGGTGTTTTCTGAGCCCCTAACACGACCCGTGGAGCTGCGGTGTTGGGGAGCCTGGCGGGGCCGAGGTGCGTGTCTGCATGCAGGGGACACTGAGCTCTGGGGTCAGCTGCCCCGCCTCCCCGAGTCCAGCCCAGAGTCCTGGTCAGCGAGTGGCTGTCACCCCAGCTGTGGCCAGCGCTCCGCTCTGGTCCCACGGAGCTTCAGTGGGTGAAGTTCTCATCGTTCTGACCACCTGTCATCTTCCCCATTGCCTCCGAAGTTCCCAAACGTCCGCGTAGAAGCACTTCCCACGCAAACTGCAGCGTGGGGGGAACCCACCAGGGGACAAAGCCGCGGAAGTCACCTGTGCCGGCGGAGCACAGGACACCGAGAAAGGCAGGAGCGAGGAAGCACGGGGAACAGGAGGCAGCGGGGGGACAGGAGAGAAGGGGGGGACAGGGTGCCTGCCCAGGCCAGGTACGACAGTGTGTGTCCCTACAGACGGCCAAGGCTGGGGTCCCACATCCCACGTCGTTGGGGGCTCTGGCTGGAAGGTGCAGTCCACCGAGTCGCTGTGCTCCAGGGTCAAACCCGCGTGGCACCTTCTGCCGTTACTGTGTGCAGAGCGAGGGCCCTGGTGTCGGAGGATGTTCCACGCAGGGTCGCAGCTCAGCCGAGCCCCTCGCCCACCCCTGGGAGCCCTGTCCCTGTCCCGGACCCTCCTGCGCAAGAGTAGGGAAGGGGCGGCATGGTCTCGCAGCCTGGCGGAGAAGGGCGTCGGCGATGCGAAACACTGAGTGACCTCACAGCGAACACTGACAAACCCTGGGCACGGGAGCCACAGGGCAGGTGACGCCACGGGGCGCCAGCGCAGGCAGCACCAGATGCGGGGAAGTGTCAGCAGATGGCCGGCTCCTGAGCCCCCCTGGGCCGCGAGAGGCACGAGGACACGCAGCGGATAGACGAGCAGATCTTCCAGGGCAGTGACCGCCCAGCGCCCTGGGCTCCCGCGGCGCCGGGCTCAGACAGGCTGGTGCAGAGGGGCGTGAGCAGCAGGGGAATTCGAGCCGGGCCGCACGTGTGTGGCCGTCAGGGCTGACGTCGCGTGCAGAGACTGGCAATGGAGCCGCAGCTACGACCCCAGAGGAAGGGCCCTTCCCTCCCGGGCGGCTCCCCACAGGGCGCAGAGCACTTACCGGACCGCTCGGGCCTGCGCGGGCAGGCGTGCGCGTCCCCAGGAGACGGCCTGGCCACGCGCCGACGGGCTCTGAAGCTGAGAGACGAGCGTGGGGGGCTCGCCACCTGACGGCCTCACCTTTTCCCAGGTTAGCCTTTTCCATAACGAAGACGTTAGGGAGGGTGCTCGACAAGCAGAGCGGACAGAGAGGCTTCGGCTGGGAGAGGCAGGTGGGGACACGCCAGGCTGCGGCGTCACCCTCGAACATCCAGGGGACACGACATCGGAGACTCGCAGGGACGGGCAGGGCAGGGGGGTTTCGCTCCTCTGACAGTGACCAGGAAGAGCCTCGGGCCTCGGGCCACGCCCTCCCTTCCGACACGTGAGGTGACCCTTACGTTAGCGTGTTGTCAGGGTTGTCAACGGCACGCAACACTTACCTGTCCCCTCTGCTACAAAGATAACGTCCCACCTAACGACACACTTGTCTCTCAGGAAGCCCGCCTGTGGGAGCGAGCTCGTCAGCTCTGCCGCGTGATGCAGAACCGCCGGGGGTGGGACCACCGGCCAGCACGGCGGCTGCAGTTGCTGAAATGATCTGCGGCCCCCGACTCCCGAGGCCACTGCTCTGCCCCCACACGGGACCCCGGGGACTCAGCCGGCGCCTGCCTCTCACTGATCCTTCTGCGAGGGCCCCTGTCGCCCGCGGCACAGCCTGCAGCCACTGCGGTCAGGTGCGGGCGTGAGTGTGAGTGACGGGATGCAGGTGACTCGCTCGTCAAAGACGAACGCCAGACTCCCCCGCTGTGCTCGTGGCAGGTGGAACCACTGGCAGGAGCACCCACCGGGGCCTCCCCGGGCCGACGGTGGGGCCTCCCGGGGCCGACGCTGCCCCGCACACTCCATGCCGAAGGAGGCAGCACGAGGGGAAATCGTGAGAGCACAGAGTCCCACAGTCTGCCACCTCTGGCCACCACGGCCTCTCAGCCGTTCTCACCTTTGGTGAGTGCGTTCACTGTGCACCCAGAGGAATGGGGGGCTTTCCCAAAATCGCACCCACGGTGTTATCATCGAGGGGGTGAGTGAACTCACTCAAGCTGCGGGCCCGCTTCCACCGGGCCAAACCGGCCGCCTTTGGAGCAGAAAACACGGCTGTGGGCTGACCGTCCCGCTGCTGCTGCTGCATTCGGCAGCCCGAGGGGCGTGAGGGGAAGGGCCCCCCGTGTGTGTTCAAGGGGCGCCTCTCCCGGAGCAGCCAGCCAAGGCCCCTGGAGAGGCGCACGAAGACCTCAAGGCCTGTGGCCGCCGCCCTCGGCCCCCTTACCTGGAGGTAGTGGCAGGACCTCAAGGGCGCCTTGCTCTCCTGGCGCGCCAGGGGCTTGTCCAGGTTCAGGGAGCTCTTGCGGTAGGCCTCCTTGGCCTGGCTCACGGTCAGCGTGGACCAGGAGCTGCGCTTCATGTACTTGGCGTCGGGCGTGAGGGCCAGGCCCTCGCAGGCCGAGCACTTGACGTCGTTGTTGCTCCGGGACGTCTTCAGGGAGAGGTCCCCGAAGGGGCCCGGCAGCGGCTCCGGGTAGCAGTGGGACGCGTGGTCCGCCAGGTGCCTGTGGACCACGCTGGAGGCCCGGCAGGTGCTGTCGCTGTCCAGGTTGTCGTCGGAGCTCCACCAGCTGCTCAGGCCCGACCTGTGCTTGCTCTCGGGCTTCCGGTCCTTGCTCTTGCTGCGCTTGCTGTGCTTGGGGTGGTGGCCGTGGTGGTCCTCGCCCCGGCCGTCGCCCTTGGCCCCGTTGACGTTGCCCTTGGAGGAGCCCTCCAGGGAGTGGGACTTGGTGAAGAGCTTCTGCACCGAGTGCACCAGGTGCCGGATGCGCCCCGGGCTCTCGCCGCGCGGCTCGTTGGCGGAGGAAGTCCTCTGGTACTGCAGCGTGTGGAAGCCGTCCCTGTGCAGCGGGAGCTGCTTCTCGAACTGGTCCAAGAGGTTGGCCGGGATCCGGTTGACCTTGGCGCCGGCGTGGGGCCCGGCGCAGTCGTCCCTGGCGTCGTAGTGGGAGCTGTAGTGCATCCTGGGGAAGGTGCTGCTGGACACGTGGTCGGCCAGCACCAGGGGCAGCATCACGCACTCGGAGTGCACGGAGCCGCGCGGCGAGCAGCGGCGGCGGTCCAGCGGGCAGCCGTCCCCGGGGCCCAGCAGGTAGGGCTGCCGCGCGTCCGGCCCCAGCAGCAGGTCCTCGGGGGGCGCGAGCCCGCAGGTGTGGCCCGAGCACAGCGGGGGCGGGTTGCGGCTCCCCGACAGCCCCTTCATGGTCCTGGGGGCCGGGGAGTACCTGTCCTCATTGAAGTGCTGGGCGGGCGACCACGGGTACTGCTGGTCTGTGGAGAGAGCACAGGGTGCCGGGTGAGCCGCGAGCTGGAGGGAGGGCCCCGCCCGGAGCTGTTCTCTCCGGGGCCCAGCGGCCACTCGGTCTGGGCACGTGTGGGCAGTGCTTTTTTAGGGCACGACCCATGCTGCCGAGGACAAGGGTCTCGGGGGGAATGGGCCGCCATGACCCCGCATGCTGCTGTACGGGGACAAGCCTCTGGTGTCCCTGCTTCTGTCGGGCCCCTCGACAGCGAGACTTGGTGGTGTTACACAGACAAACAACTCGAGGGGGAGAATGAGTTGCACTCAGTGCGGTTTGCGTGTTACGTGTGTGTATATACGGTGGGCAACATGAACAAGGGGGGGGGTCCTCAGACTACCATACAGCACAGGCATACAACGCGCGTCGATAGTTTGGGTGCATGAGGTCTGTCTGGGAAGAGTCCAGCCATTGGTAGCATAATGAGAACAGCTTGCACGACAGGGAGGTGGCCTGGCGGCCAAGGAGAGGGGACTGGAGTGCACATGTGTGAACAGCGACCACCCCACTGTACTGGTCAGTGGGGGCAGCGGGTGCTGCTGAGTGAGCGTGTGTGGCCAATTCCTACTGCCCTCCTCTCCAGCACCCAGATTGTGACCAGAGCTGTTCAATATTGGGGGAGAAGACACTGTGGACGACATTCTAGTTTAATGCAATTAAAAGCAAGTTTTCCAAGGAAATGCAGCATTTCACCCACACACGGCAAAACCACGTGCTGTAATCTGGACTTCACAGCCGCGTGGCGTGGTCCTCGATCAGAGTCTGCTTTATTTCTCCGTTCACAAGTGATTTAACCGGATCCCACTCTTCCTCCCTGCGCGGGAGTCCGTCCCTGTCGCCCACTACGGCTGCCCGAAGTTTGGCCCAGGGGCTCTGTCGTGGCTGTGGCCACTAAAAGCGCTGAATTTGCACTGCAGTGCATGCGGTCAGTTCATGCGACTTGCTGGTAACACAGGCCCTTTGCTGCCGCGAAGGACCGACTCCTGGTGGGGGCGCAGGGCCCTGCGGCAGCTCCTGAAATCATCGCGGTCGCAGCGCGCGCAGCGCCGGTGAGCTGAGGGCGGTGGTGATGCTGGGGCGCGCGCAGCGGCGAGGGGGCGCTGAGGGTTTCCCCAGGAAGGGCGGGGACAAACCAGGATGACGCAGGGGCTGGCAACGTCTCCTGTGAGACGGGTATCAGATATCCGCGTGAAGGCCTCTCGATTCCTAATTCCCAACTTTCCACGACGCCGTTTTTGTTATTAAGCAACAGAAAACAGCAGTTACCGTCGTTCTTCATCCACTGCCACCTCGGATTTAAGCTGCCAGGGAAAGGCTCGTTTCTCGCCGGCTTTCCCGCGGGGTTTTCCCCGGCTGCGGGCCAACCTAGTCCCGGAGGTGTGTTTTGAGTGCGGGAGTGAAAACTTACAACCAGCTGGTGCGTGTGGCCTGCTGCGCCCCTGGCAGCCCAGGGGAAGCAGGGGTCCCCTCTGCTGGCTCAGAAAACCGACGCTAGAGGGCGCGGGGTGGTGAGGGTGCTGAGGTCCTGCACACACGGACGCCTGGGAGCTCACGTGCCCGCGTACGCACCCGTGCACGCACGCGCACGTTCACACGCGGCATCGCGGCTGCATCAGAACCCAGGCACCCAGCTCCAGGTGGCTGCAGCCTGTCCCGGGCTGCTGATGAATGTGAGGGGCCCCTGGCGCCCTTTCCAGCTAAAGCAGCAAGGGGTTCCACCCCAGCACTAGCCCGAGCCCACCAGGCCGGGCGAACCCCGGACACCGTGGAGCCGTGCCCCCACCCACTTAAGGGCGTGCCGTGCTGACCCCCTGGGGGTCCCGCCCCACTGAGGACTCCAGTCCTGCCTCCTTCTTCCTGAAGCCCCCGTAACCCCCGTTACCAACCTGCCCGCGTTTCATCTGATTTATCTGGGCCCCGGGGCATGGGGGTGACAGACCCTTCACTTGTGCTGTGTGGCCTTTTCACCCTCCTTAGAACATTCTCTGCAGAAGCCTGCTTTTGCGTTGGCTGATCCATAGGGACCAGTGGTCCTGCCAAGCAGCTGGGCAAGAAGAGGAAGAAAAGGCTTCCGGGAAGAGAGGCAGGTGTGCCTGTCTGTTTGGAGATGTGTGTTCCTCTACAGAGAAAAGTCCTCTGCACCCACAGGGAAGCTATTCAAGCTGATCTCAAGTTCAGCAAAGCTTCAGGTTGCAGAGCAAAACACAGAAATCAGTTGTGCTTTTACACGTCGACAGGGAACCATCCAAGAGTGAAACTAGGAAGCCACCGCAATCACGGTAACCTTGGAGGGAGTAACACACCCGGACCACATCAACGGAGCAGGCGAGAGAGCTGCGCCTGGAAAAGCAGAAAGCAGGGACACAGGAAATCAAAGACCTAAGTAAGTGGGAAGACGTCTGGTGTTCCTGGGCTGGAAGACTTTAATCCTTTCAAGATTTCTATGCTCCCCAAAATAGCCTAGGAAGTCAACACATCCCTATCAAAATCCAGCTGGCTTTTTGCAGAAGTGGACAAGCCAGTGCTCAAATGCATCTGGAAATGAAACGGGTCCCAAAGAGCCAAGATCATTTGCAAAAGGAGGACAGAGTGGGAAGGCTCACGTCCTGACTCCGAAACTTACTGCAAACTACAGTCACCCGCAGAGGTTGGTGCTGGCACGGGGAGCACCTGGAGACCAAGGGCACGGAGCTGAGAGTCCAGAAACGAAGGCGTACGCTCACGGCCCACTCGGCTCTGCGAAGGGCAGCGAGACCATGAAATGGGGAGCAAGGGTCTCTTCCGCAGACGGCCGAGACAGCTGATGTCCACGTGCAAAAGAATCAAGTTGCACCCCTACCTGACGCTACCTGCAAACAGGCACTCAAGGTGGCACTCAAGGTGGGCTGCAGGACTGAAGACACGGAAGAAGAAAACCCTCCAAGGAAAACAAGCATCTTCCTCCGTGAATTCGAGTAGGCGATGTTTTCTTAGATCATGTCATCAACAGCACAGGAAACAAAAAAAGAAAGAAAAATGGACTCCCTAAAATTAAGAACTTTCGTGCTTTAAAGCATTTCCTCAAGAAAGTGAAAAGATAATCCATAGGATGGGGAACATTTCTTGTAAATCTGTATCTGATAAAGACATCGCACCTGGAGTGTACAAAACAACTGATACAACTCAACTATAAAAAGGCAAATAAGTCAAATAAAAATGGGCAAAGGAGCTGAGCAGACATTTCTCCAAAGCGATGTTTTTAAAAAGCCAGTGAGCCCACGAGAAGATGCTCAGTCAGCAGCCCCTGGGGTGTGAGGCAGCAGTTCCCCCCCACCCCGGGATGGCCGTGGGCAGTGACAGATGGCGGCTCGTGCTGGCGAGGACACGGAGTAAGCAGGACCCCCCACGCTGCTGGGGGTGTCCGATGGGGAGCTCGCTCGGAAAACCATGCTGGCAGCTCCTCAAAGATGGAACAGGGTGAGCACACGCCCCAGGAATCCCGCTCCTTGGCGTGCACCCCGGAGAGAAGGAAGCGCTCACCGTGCACGCAGCAACCGGTATGTGGGTGTTCACGGCAGCACCCTTCCAACCAGCGCCGGACAGTGCACAACCCAGACACCCACCAGCTGGTGACTGGCTGGCCACAGGGGCCACCTCCACTCAGTGGACCCTCACTGGGCAGTAGAAACCCGCTAAGTATGGAAACGTGCCACGGCATGGACGAACCTTCGAATCATTAGCTGAGGGAAAGAAGCTGCTGTATGTGTGTGCACACGTATGTGAAGGGTGTGGAACAGGCAAGTCCACAGACACAGAGCAGACCGCTGTCTGCAGGGGTCTGGGGCGGGGGAGAGAACGTTCGAGACTGGTGGCAGGGATGGCCGCACACATCCGTCAGCGTGCCGGGACCACGGCCTGTACGGCCTGTGACCCAGGTCCCCAGGAAGCGCTGAGAAATGGGCAGATACACCCGAGGCACGAGCACAGGGAGACACACACTGCACAGCGCCTGCCCCGAGCGCTGCAGGGCTCAGCGAGAGGTCTGCGCGGTCCCGCCCGGGGGGCGCTCGCCTGCCTCCACGGTCCTCCGTCTCGCGCACCACGCAGGGGCCCTGAGGCCCAGGCAGGTCCCAGCTCCCCTTCAGGGTCCTCATGACGTCACCGGTGTCTCCACTCCTATTTACGTTTCCCGGATCTTGATTCAGACTTACATGCCGTCAGCAAGTTTTCCATGTTCCTGTCAGTTGCTGTTTTACATTCTTATTGAAGAAAACAAAGTTTACTTCAGTAAATGAACTAACTTTCACCAGCCAATCTGATGACATGAGTGCAGTTCTGCAGCGCAGGGCTGAGAGCCGATTCGTCGTCCGCTTGGACGACCGCTGAGCAGGGTGTTCGGGCCGCTCCTGGGCACGGGGGCGGGACCCCACACACCTGGGTCAGGACGTCTCACCAAGACCTGGTCACCCAGGACCTGGCCCCAAGCAGCTCACTGGTGTCTCCTGTTTCCTCTCTGGCCTTCGCGTCCCCAGTAGCTCAGAGGCCTTCAGACCTGGGCGTATGCATTTCAAGGACGACCCCGGCATTCCCCAGACGCAGTGGACCGGCTGTCCCTTTGTACATGCCAGCGGCTCCCGCGGGGTCATGTCCTGCGCGCTGCCTCGGCCGACTCGTGTGGCTCCGTGTCTCCCCAGCAGCTATTCTCCAATCTCTGAGGGTCACGTGGGCACTTAGCCGACGTCCTCGAAGCAGATCCCGAGTGTCCTTGTCTGGCGGGCGATCGACTCCACGTGGGTCTGACTCAGCGCAAAGGCTGGGCGCCCTGGATGCTGGTGCGGGCGGGGGTGGGGGGGGCTCTGCTCGGAGATCCCACAAGCTTATTCGGCCGCACACACGCCCCGACCAGACTCCAAGGCCGGAGTCGCTCAGAGCGGGCACGGTTCCTGCTACCGAGCTTCGAGAGCCCTTTGAAGAGCAGCTTCTGTCGGGGACCCCTCGCGGCTTCTGAGTGGTGAGCGCGGAGTTGAGTTCAGCTCCCAGGGCCCTGCTGTGCTTTTGGTCGCTTCTGTCTGCTCTCTCCCTGCAGGGGCTTGTTAAGTCCTGTCACAGAGTCGTGGCCTCCGAGTCCTCGCCGCTCGAGGCTCTGGCAGAGGCACTGCTGTGCATCCACAGCGGGTTCTGACATCCCTGAAGCCCTCGGGGGCAGCCGAGGGGCCGTCCCTGCTGCGGACTCGGGACTCTCATCCCTGTGGCCGTCGCACCGCGCTTGTCCACCCCGCTGGCCGCCCAGGAGATGACAGGGCCATGAGGCTGCTCCTCCAACTGCAGGCTGTGGCCTGGAGGGGCCTGTCCCTCGGGGTCACGGACTCACAGCCACGCACGGGCGGTGGTGACAGCCCCTGGTGGGTGTGCAGACGGTGGCTCACGGGTCCCTCCTCTCCCCACCAACTGTGTGAGTTCAGCTGTTCACTCAGGACGCATGCAGCTCCCGCTGCGGCCAGGTGTGAGACCACCGAGGGCAGGAGCGTGGTGGCAACAGGCAGGTGTGGGCTGGGGCTCTCCCAGAGGGCTCCAGGCAGAGCGAGTTCCGGGACCCTGAGGTGGGGCCCTGGGTCAGGAGCAGCAGTCAGGAGCAGCAGTGCCTGCTGCCGAGCTGGAGCCGTGGCCACCGCGGCACAACCAGCAAAGGGGGATCTGCCTCCTGGAGAACGGCACAGACAGCAGTAGGGCCTTCGGTGGCGGAATAAATCACGCCCTCTTTCTCGGGGACTTGCCCCCCAGGCGTTCAGAGGAAGACTGTCCTGCAGCGAGACAGGGACAGCTCGGCGGCCACACGGGTGCCCACGTCTGGGAGGGGCTGGTGGCTGCAGCCCCGGGTCCCCAGCTGCTGGTGATCCAGGGCCACCCCTCGACTCGGCAGGGGCTCTGGCCCGTCGCAGCAGCAGGCAGGGGCTGTCAGGATCCTGTCCCCGAGGCCCTCATGTGCCTCACCTTTGGACGTCACAGTGACCCCTGTTCCAGACGCCCTGGGGCTCAGGCTCCCCCAGAGCGGAGACCAGGGGGCCCCTCGTGCTATCGTGTCCCCGACGCCTCCTCTCCGGGCTGCCAGTGTTGCCCGCTGACTGCCCGTCCCCGCCGACGTGAGAGGAGGTGGGCCACCCATTTCGGTCTTAGCCAGTCCCACAGGGCTCCCCGCTCGGCTTCCTCCCGCCTCCCTGCTCCGCCTCCCCGGGTTCCACGCAACCCCCTGGCATCTTCTTTGATTCAATGTACAGACTAAGCTGTAAAACCGCCCTTCTCGGGAGCACTTCCTCCGTCTCTGAGCACTTTGCTTGGCGGCGAGGGTTGACCGTTCGGCTCCACTGAGTTTGTGGAGATTCTCTGCGGGCTGGGACGCTTCTCACCTGGACAGCTGAAGGGAAGATCCCATCCACTGCGGCCACAACCTCAGCCAGTGTTTAGGAATTTGTGAACGCTTATTGTTTGCTCCATGCTGTATCGTGCATACCGCTAATTCCACACACACTCTCACACACACTCTCTCACAGACATCAGTAAGTACGTTTATTGATTTTAGAGAGGAAGAGGGAAACATTGACGTGAGAGAGAAACATCGATCGGCCGCCTCCTGTACGTACCTGACCAGGAGTCGAGCCCACCACCTTCTGCTGCCCGGGGTGATGTTCCAACCGACCGGCCGCCCGGCCAGGGCGGCGGGAATCAGTCTTTCCCCCACCTGTTCTCTTTCAATGAACGAGGCATGAAAGGCGCGTGGGGATCAAGCACACTGCCCGGTGCCCAGGCAGGGCCCACACACACCTGGCCTCGTCCCCATCGTCTGGGCCACTCAGGAGCCACACGCCCCGTCCTGCCTCCGTGCCCGCAGCTTCCTGAGTCTGTGGGTCACACAGCAGGGCATGCACTCTACACGGGAACCTAACACACACGCACACGTGTGGACACACACGCACACACAGCACTCATTCTCATGGGGGATGTACTTCGATATTTTCTACTCTGTAAAGTCCATACGTTCCTGTCCCATCTTTTTTTTTTATTAAAAAAATTTCTGGTAGTGACTCAGTAACGAGAATTCATAGCGCATTGAGTTGCAACCTGCAATTTCAAAATCTGTGTCATGTAAATATAAACTATCAGTCTGGTTTTTTGTGTCAGATCGGCAGAAAATATACTTCTTGGTGTGAGCGGAATTTTAGTGGCCAGTATGTGTGAGCTGTGAGCTGAAAAAAGGTGAAGATTGCTGATGTGCGGTGTCAGATGTGGGTGAGACCTATCGGGGTGGCTGCTGAGCACGTCACGTGATGTCTCGTCACTGGGGTGCTCCCCAACGTGAACACAATAATGCGTGTCACCTGTCATGGAAACACAGAACTGATTTACATGTGGAAAATGTTAATAAGATGAAAATGGATGAAGTCACTTCCTGGATGAGAAGGTGGGTTAAACGAACTGCACTGTTATTACACCTGCCCCCGCCTTCCTCCCACCCCCGTCCCCTGTGCCTGTTTCCGCCCGAGACCACTTCACTGTGACGACCGTCACTCTCTCATCTTAGATGTCATCAGCCTCCCTCACTGTTGTAAAGTGTCATTTCAAGGGGACAGCTTTGAAGGGAGAGAGAAAGACTTCACAGGGGGCTGTTGGAGTTTGCTTCTGCATGCGAGTGTCTGTGTGTCTGTAAGTACCCCTGGAAATACTTTGTTCCCTTCCCACCTGAGCCCCTCGCCCGCCTCTGTGGGGACGCAGCCAGAAGTCGCCTCCAGGAGCCAGGAAGGGGCCTCCCGGACCTGGCCTTGGCCTTGGCTTTGTTTCCAGCCTCTGGACGGCGAGGAATTGACTGTTTAAATGCCACCCAGGCCAGGGCGTTCCGCCACCACAGCCCACACAGGCGAGGGTGAGGCCTGCGTGCGTGGAGGCTGGAAGGAACCCGTGTCACCTCACTGTCCGAGGCTGGAGCCCGCCAGGGGGCAGACCCCGGAGCTCCTCTGGCAGCCAGCAAGCTCGGCGACAGCGTGCCAGTTAGAGACTGACAGTTAGAAGGAAAGCAAGGGAATGCGTCCCAGGAATTCAAACGAAAAACCCCAGTACCCGCATTCAGTAGCTTGAGAGCTGGCTTTAATTTGTCTGTGTGGAAATAAAGTTTTAACCTGACGCTGTCGAGATGAAGTCCACCTTTCTGAACAGTCCCTGGAATAACTGGCCTCTAACCTCCCTCCCCCTCCCTGCGGCGGGGGGAGGGGTCAGTCCACCTGCCACGTCTGGGGCGGGACCCTGAGGTGAAGGGGGAGGGGGTGGGGGATGGAGGATCCGCTCCGCTAAGGACACTGTGAACGAACACAGTGTTACTCCCCAGCTCTGCGGCCACTGTTGCCTGAAACTTCTAGAAATTTCCCTCAAGGAAATACTCGTAAATCCCTATCTCACTGGACGATACACTGTCCTTCCTTTAAAACTGTTCCTGTTATTCTTGTTTTAAACAGAAAAGCGAACTCTTTTGGTTTCTCATTTTCTTGAAAAGAAATCACAGCTTTATACAAGTGAACTCCTTCAATTTTCAATATTATTCTTTAAGTCAATCCCACGGGCAACAGATTGCTTGGCTAACAATGTGAAGTGAGCGAAGAAAGACTCAGATGTGAACGTGAGCCGACCTGGGCGATGCAGCCCCGCGTGTTCGATGGCACGGGGCCCAGGGCCACCGCACGGGACTTTCCTCGCTTCCCGTCTGAGGTCGGGTTCACCCAACACCTGGCATTTCCGACAGATTCTCGCCTTTTTATGCAGACACGAGTCCAGGTCGGAGGACAAGGGCCCACTACGGCCCCAGCTTTCCTGTGGCCGTGCGGCGAAAACCACAATGTCCTCGTGGCTTTCTCCGGCACCGGGAACGCACAGCAGGGCCGAGCCCGGGGCTCCGTGGGAGACAGGGCCCCACCGGGTCGGCCTCCACCCCACAGAGCCCGCTGGGTTTGGGGTTTGCCCAGAGAAATCAGCAATTTGACATCAAGGGGCAGAGCCGCTTGCAAAAATGCAAAGAAAGGACTTTCGCGTCCTGAGACTCAGGCAGAGTAAGGCTCAGTCTGGAAGGAGACAAGGAGAGTGGTGTTTACATCTGCAGACCTGTGCCAGTGAGGTCAGGGACCTGCCTCCTAACCGGCAACAATCATCTGCCTTGAAAATGAATCCACGGTGACTAGGAGGGACCCTGTTCCCGGGAGGGACCCTGTTCCCGCCTACAATGCCACGATGCCGATGAACTACCGTGCTTTGGGCCGTCACACCCAGTCTCACTGGGACACTTGCAGTCAGGCACATGCTGGGACGTGGGGGCGGAAGGGGTCACGGTTGTAGCCGGGCAGAGGCGGAGCCCCAGAGCCTGTGACGGCCACCGTGCCCGACCGGGGCTGGTCCGGAGCCCTACCTAGGTCCTCCTCTGCCGGCCCCGGGAAGCTGATGCCCGGCTGGACCAGGTCCCCGCCCTCTTCCTCTGCAAAGAGAGAAACAAAGCCACTGGTTAGTGCGTGTCCACTGTGGCCCGAGTCACACAGCACCTCTTCACCTCGCTTTGCCCCAGATGCCCGAACCGGAGAGACACCCTCGCGTTCGCCCCGACACCCCCGTGCAGAGCTCTGTCTTGTGCGGGAGCCCCAGGCAGACCCGCCCACCTCTCCCGAGAGCACCGCACTGCGGCCACCACGCAGGGGCCGGTCAGACCGGGGCGTCCCACCTTCGCTCTGCCCGCGCCCGCCTCCTCCGACTGTGTCCGCGTCGGAACAGAGCTCCCTCAATGGCCTGCAGGCCCGGGGCAGCCTCACCCCTGGGCTGCAGGAGGCCCCCGCCCAGCCCCTCCACCTGGCCCTGTCTCCTGTCCGGGTAAGGACGCTGTCTCCGTCGATGACCCACTTGAAGGACAGAGGCAGCAGTGGAGGGTGGCATCAAGTGGCACCTTTTACCATGAAAATGTGCCACCCCCCCCATGTCACTGCAGCCGGAAACTGCTCCTCGTGGACGCCAAGGTCACAGGCCAAGGAGCCAGTGGGGTCCCGGGGGTGGGCGGCGGGGAGGGCCGGGCCCAGGCAGGGCGGACGGCGGCCCCTTCCGGGACCTGCACAAGGGACTCACGGTGAACCAGGCTCTGAAAGCCGGGCGCTCTGACCGTC
The DNA here is from genome assembly GCA_028533065.1 of Trachops cirrhosus. Lineage (NCBI taxonomy): Eukaryota > Metazoa > Chordata > Mammalia > Chiroptera > Phyllostomidae > Trachops > Trachops cirrhosus. Next base: position 84,229,932 of record CM052548.1, read on the forward strand.
CGCCCGGCTTCTAGATCCTTCTCCTTCTCTCAAAGTTTACTTCCACAGAAGGCACGCGTGAGCCCGAGTGGCAGCCGCCTCCCTGCTGACAGCATCCGAAGCGGCTTCAATTAAGGGCTCGTTTGGCTCGGCGGGGACAAAGGCTCTGATTAGCCCGCGCCTCGCTTCCGCCCCACCCCTGCCGCAGCTGCGCCTCCCGCCGCCCTAGCGATGGCTGCTGATGGCTCTCCTTTGACGGCTATAGAAACGTGTGTGATTTCATTTTGGAACAACGATCCAGTCTCAGCAGAAGCTGCCCCTAAAGCTGCGGAATTTTCACTGACACTTAAATGTCACTGCAGTCAGTCAAAGAGGAAAACTCAGAGTCACTGATGAGGTGGCCCCGCTCCAACGGGGAAGACAGATGGCTCTCCGGACAGGTGGCCGCTACGCCGCAGGGGGCGGGCGTGGCGTTCGCTCACTCGGGCTGCGGCCGGTCGGTCAGCCCACATCGCCTGCGTCCAGGCTTCGGGGCCCCGTCTCGTGAACCATCAACGGATGCGCGTTCAAATCAGTCACAAAACCACGCTCCAAAGGACTTCAGTTCTGCCTAAGAGCAACGCACACTTACTTTCGGATTTCTCTGGACTCAAAAAGACAAAAACGCTGAGGCAAAAAGCAGACTGTCTTATTTAAATATCTGAGAGCTTCACGATGAAACTGTCTGTCTGCTGTTAAACTTGAACAGGCTTCACTTCAGAAGTGACATTAATTATATTTTACATAAGATGTTTTGAATCTAAATTCCAAATGAGGCCAGCGTTCGCTCTGTCGCCATGCCATCTGCATTTAATAAGGTTCTGCACCGATTTCGCTGAAGATGCATCCATCATGTTTCAACCGGAAGCGCTATTTTTAAGGCGGAGGGAAGGGCGCTTTGCAGAGCTCCGAGGCACCTGGGCTTCGTGCTCGGCGGTGCCACGGCCGCCCCCGCGCCCCGGCCACGTCTCAGCGGGCAGATCTCCCAGCGCGGAAACCAGCCCCGTCCTGTCTCTGACCGGCGGCTCTCACGCTGGCCACCCTCGAAGTCCCGTAAGGCTGCTGGTAACGCCGCACACCATCAAACCCGCCACTCAGGCACACAAAGGATGGCTTTCGGTGTGTTGTGTCCCACGCAATTTCCGTAGTTTATCAGAGATTCGGTTAGGACGGTTCCCTCACAAGGAAGCCTGTGCAGGACCTGCTGTGTCTCCCCGAGGCTGAGATGCCCCAATCCCACCCCCCAGCTAAGTGAACAAAAGCCACTGACTAAAGTCCTCGGCCCCCTCCGTCCTCTCACTAGAAGCAGGAGCCATGACCGCCCACCGCCCAGGGAGGGGGGCAGGTGGGGTGGGGGGCCGGCGCTCTCAGGATCACCAGCTTCGTGTGCACAGCAGCAGGGTCCCTGACTGTCCCCCCGCCCCCTTTCCACCTGTTTCCCAGACAGGTGCTCCAGGTGTGTTCACACGAGACGCACACGCATGCTCAGTGCCAACTGTAAACAGTCTTAAATCCTTCATTCCACACGCGGTCTCCATTTCCTGCACTTGGTGGGTTTCTGTCGCCTGGCCCACCCCCTCGCCCCCCACAGGACGGCTGCCTCCCGTGTGACGTGTGGTAGGTTGTTCCAGACCCCGGACCCCTGCACACCCATGGCCAGTCCCATTCGGCCGTGACACCGAATTTTGATCCGTGTCCCCGGGCCTCACCGTGACTCACGATGGCCTCGCTGGATATTGATAGACATGTGCTATCTAAACATCTGTCGCAGACAGGCAGACCTGGCTCACTGTTTTCCCGGCAAGTCCCGCCGCCCGTGTCGGCTGCCCCGTGAAACCAGCGCACACCGAGCGAGCTCGCGGGGACAGGGTCCAGCAGCACCGGGTCGCCGTCCCTTTTCCAGGCCCTGGGAGTCCCGTCCCTTTGCTGTGAGGAGTTACGCGGTCCTGGACCTGAAGCCGGGCCGGGAAATGACTGTGCCGAGCTGGCCCAGCCCAGCGGCCCCGATATTGTCTCAATCCACCCAAACAGCTGGTCTGGGTCACCGTGCGACCCTGGGGCAGGAGCCTGATGCTCCAGCTGGGACATCCCGGTTTTCCTGTCATACATGGGTCACGGGGTCAGCAGCCGCACAAACGCTGGGTGAACGGCACGCTGGGGACACAACGTGGGATTCTGACAGGCAGGGCCCACGAGTGACAGCCCTCTAATGGGAAGTCCCGGCCACCTCGCCCCGTCGGCCTGAGGCTCTGAGGTGTCACTTGCAGAGGAAGAACAGGGACAGGTGCCCGGACTCTGAGGCCACTGAGCCTCGGCAGACCCCACGGTCCCCTCCTAGTCTGGGAGGGTGCTAAGCAGACGGCCTCCCGGAGAGGGGCCTTCCGTTGCCAAGGCAACCACTCTCAGAACCACTTGGGATGCCGCTCCCTGCACGGCATGTCCTCCCAGGGCCCCAGAGACCGGAGAGCAGCCCCTGGCGGGGGCTGAGGTTGCCACCTCCTCCGCATGACCCAGGCCCCCCACGCAGCTCCCTTTGCCCAAGGGTGACAACGCACAGCTGCTCTCAGGAACATGGGCTACCCGCTGGGTGAGGACAAGTGCGTCACAGCTTGGGTCTGACTCAGGGGAAGTCCCCAAGGGGAAGACGGATGTCTCGGGATGTCCCTGTGGTGAGACCACCGCTGTGTCCCTGGGGGAGGAGCTCCAGCGAGTGTGAGCGAGAGTCCCAGCGGGTCTCAGCAGGAATCAGCCTGACTCAGCTGGAAACACACGCGCTGCGCTCAGCGAGGCCACAGAGAATCAGAGGGCGCACGGGAGGGACCGCGGAGGGCCCAGGGCCCCGAGGCAGGAAGGGACAGCAGGAGCATCGAGGAGCAGAGTCACTCTGTAATACGGCCCTGACCGGGCCGGAGGGACGGCACTGGGCCCTCACTGTCTTCCTTGTGCAGGCGCGCCTGGAGCCGAGGCTGCAGGGGGCTCGGGAGACCACCTGGGAGCCTCTTGGAAAAGAGGCGTTTGTGTTCAAGGCACAGGCAGGCGGGCGGGGCTTTCTCGGGAGCAGCTTCACTCCCCATGGTAGTGAGAAGCTCGCTGTGCTTTGGTTTCACACAGTAGGGGGTCTTGCTGTTGGGTGTTTGTGTCCCCTTTCTGACCCCAACAGGGCAGGGACTGCCCCACGTGAAGGCGGCTTTGGGCCCTAGGATTTCCTTGTTCTGAAGGAACATCGGCCAGCTCTGCCTTCCACTCGGTCCAACTCTGCCAGAGGGACCACAGAAAACATTTTTCGTTTTATTGAAGAAAAGGCACTGCTGAGATTTTCTAGAGAGAAAAACAAAGGAACCTGAAAATTGGGTTTTTCCATGTGGTCAGCAAGAGAAAAAGACCTATAGACCAAACTCTAGGATTATCACCAAATAGTTGGTGAAAGAGGATCCTGTCAACAAACACCTCCTTGACTTCCGGTTCTGCCCAGTGACCCCACGGAGCATCGGGCACTGGGGTCGGTCAGTGCTGCGAAGGGCTGGGGTGGGCGGTGACAGGGCAGGGTGGAGGTGGTCAGTCCTGCCCTTCCCCCTCCTTCCAAACATCCAGCAGCACATGAAAGGGCTCCTCCAAACCACACTGCTGGGGACCACGCTCTCCTCTGATGGACCCAGGGCCACCACGATCAGCACTGCGGCGTAAACTAGGGACACGGACGGAGACAGCGACCGCTCTGTGTCACCTCTCCACAGAGGCACAGGAATGGCAGCTGAAACCTGCATCCTCCTTCAAAGATCCCCCACCTCAAAGCACCACTCACACGAACCAGGTGAGGATGAGGAAGGAGGCAACCCCGACAGACTGCTGCTCCAAGATCAGAGACCACACCGAGGGCTGAGTCACCGCTGTGGGGATGGACACGCTGCCAAGAAGGAGAAGACGGCATGACATGATAGGAGGCCCTGGAGGACGCAGGGCTGACTGGCTCCACCCGCCGACACAAGTTTCCACCCGACTCACAGACTTAACGAGGTGATCGGGACTTTGTTCGGATACACGCGTGAGCTCACTGGCATAACAGGGCTGCAAATGCTGCACGGAGGACTCCCCCCGACCACCTCGGACACAGGCTTGGTCTCCAAAGCACTGTCAGCGCGCGCCTCACAACTGTGTCCAGTGACCTGTTCCTGTTCAATCCCGTGGTCTGTGCCCAGAGTCACTTCTGGAAGAACAGCATAGAGTAGGTCGGGACGTAATGGGACAGGAGGGGACGGGACAGGGCCGCCAGGACAGGCCACGAGAGGAAAGATCGGAACCCGTCTCCAGTGTCGAGTATTGCCGTGACAGGGACGCTCTCCCCGTTCAAGCACACAGGTGTGCCTACGCCTGTGTGTGTTGTGTGTGCTTGTGTTTAGGTTGCAGGTAAAAAGCATTTCTTACAATGGGCTGCAGCCAAAATGGTTTAAAGCTGCCAGTCCTGGTGGCTAACTGGGCTCAAATGGAAACAGGACAAAGCAGAAACAGAGCCTAGCAGCCACCTCCCCCAGGCGCCTCTCACACACGGCACCTCCGAGAGCAGCCTGCGGGGAACTGCTCACCTACACTGTCGTGCTAAGTAGCCCTTATATAGAAGCTCCTGGAATCTCACTTGAACCAATAGGACTGAGGCTTTTCCCATCCATTCGTAGCTGCACAGTTTTGACCAATCAGAGTGGCCCTATTCTGGCCACTTAGAACACTGCCTTTTGCACAACCAGACTTCCTGGGCTTAGAGTCCTCGTTTGCATGACAATGGACCAATCAGCGACCAGGGGCGGGGACTTCTGTCCACATAAACCAGCTCTGTTGGGGCTCTGGGAGCTATGTTCTGTTGGAAGTGAGGACAGAGTTTCCTTTGCTGGAGCTGCCCAGTTGGACAGGGGTCTGGCCCCGGGGTCTCACAGGGCAGCTGTGTCACCACTGAGCTGTTTGCACTGAACGAAGTTCGTTTCTGTACTGCACCCCACACTGGGGGCTCCTGTTGGTGTTGAACTGGCGCTCACAACCATGCATTGACTTGTGAGATAAGGATGAAAAAGTCCTAGCAAATGTTTGGATGACTTTGTTTAAAGCAATTTCATTAAAAGAATTAAAACTCTATTAATATGTGTTTAAAAGACCAGAGCTAAGGGTTTGGTTATTTTACAGCTAAACAAAAACTGTAATGAGGTAGTTCAATAGTAAGCGGCATGGTGTGTTTAAGTGGTCTTAAATATAAAATAGCTTAGCATGGACCAGGAATTTTTCAGCCCATGGTAGACCCTGCTTCGAAGGAAAAAGGTTGTGGGGGGGGGCAGACACCCCGAACTCAGGCACTATTCTAGGTAAGGTGTCACAATGGTCCATGTCCTTGCCCCTGGGGCACTTGCTATCCGAATTACCCCATTGATACCAGAAAGTGAAAGTGATTATTAGCGTCTCTCAGTCCAACGCACTCGGGTCGCAGCGCCCCCTGCTCCCGCGGAGGAACCACGGAACCTGAAATGCCCGGAGAGGCACTGCGTGCCGGGCGCGTACCGGCCGTGATGGGCGCTCCTATTTCCTGTGTCGCGGCCATTAATCAACGTTACAAATAGCACGTGCTTGGTGCTGCGGCTAATTAATTGGAGGAAGAAATGAGTCCCAGCTCGTTTGAAGTTTCCCTGGCGGTGATAAACAAGCCTACTTGAGCGGAACAATCCTAGGATTCCTCCGCTGCAGTATTAATTGTGGGTAATGAAGATCGTGACTTCAGACAGGAACGAGACGCGTGTGACAAGTGACAGCCCCTCCCCGCGGCACCTAGAACGTCAGACTCTGGGAAGAACACGGCACCCTCGTGCACCCGTTGTCTGCATCGCGGGCGGCTGTTACCGCCCAGCACAGGCGCTGGGATCCCGGGGACCCTGAACATACCGCACAGGGTCAAGAGCGCTAGGAGAGGGGGCAGGCCCCGCCCCACTTGGCCCGCAGTTGCCCCCAGCGCCCTCCCCATTGGTGCTCTGTGCGCCTCTGGGTGCTGGACGCACCTCGTGTTCCCTTGGTCCACACCACCGCCGCCTCCTGGCCTCAGCAAAGACTCTGCCTTCCCAAGGCAACAGCTGTGACCTGAGCCCCGAGCCACGTGACCACTCACTCAGGTGCTGTGGGGGAGTCAGAGGTCGCTAACGAGCTGGTAAAAAGTCAAGTCATAGACCCACTCACTCCGTGGGGCAGAGATTTCTAGGGCTTCGTTAGCCACCATCCACAAGGCCAGCTAACACCCTCATCTCAATACACTAGAGGGAGTCACAGGAAACGCATTTCTGAGGGTCTAAAACACTGGAATACTGGTCGGCTCATGAGACTCAATGTAACAAAAGGGAAGCTGTGTTAGAGTAACTCCATAAAAATCCCAGTAATGCAGGAAGTACTGTACTTGTCCTGACTGCGGGGAGACAGAACACCAACCTACGCTAAACGACCAAGTTACTGAAAACTCAGAAACGCTGTGTGTCTCCAAATGCAGCAGGAGCAGACTCGGGACTGGGGAGGACGAGAGAGCCGGTCTCCTTCTGGCAGGGGTCAGTTATCACCGCCCTGCACCACCCGTGACAGCTGTGAAGGCTGTCACCCCTGCCGACACCAGTGCCTCGTCGCTGTCGCCAAGACGGCCTTGGGAGAAGGGAGGACCACTCGGGATGAACCGGGGTTGGGGGGGTGAGGAGTGTGGGCCGCGATGCCCAGCTCTTCCCTCTGTAAGCTACACTGTGTTCCACGGGGAAGAGGAATACCGCAGGCGACCGAGAGCGAAGAGCGAGCAGCTGCCAGGAAGACGCCGTTTCCAGCAAAGATCAGACACGGTGCATTCAGGAGGAAGCAAGCCGGTGAAACCATGTTTGCAAGGAGCCTTCTGTCCTCCCGAGTTGGAGCTTGGCTCTGGTGCACAGGCCCGTCCCTGCAGCGTTCCCAAGGAGTCTTTGAGCCGCTAATTAAGGGAACAAGCCTATGTTTCTGGTGGCAGGCTACAGACAGACGGGCTGGCGTGCTTCCCTCACATTTCCGCTCTCGGTGGTCTTCGTGGCTCCCCGCCCCCCCGAGGAGTCCCAGCTCCTCTTTGGAACAAGAACAGCAGAGACGACACCCAACCCTGGCGTCTCCCCAAGACTATTTCTGTGTTTGCCCACCGAGGGCCGTTTTTATGCAGTGAGACTACAACTCCGGCGACGTCAAAAAAGTGTCACTAAGCAAAAGAATGAGGAGTGAAGGCAAACACACAGAAATGCCCCATCTAACATATGTAACCTGCTCAAACACGCAGACAAGCGTCGCGCCTGAGGCTGGGAGAGCGAAGACCCCCGTCGACGTGAAGGGCGATCAGTGGCCTCGGGGTGGGACCGCGCTCGGGGCTCTCAGAGGTGGGGGCCGGGCGCTGCCCCGCGCTGGGCACCTGCTGTGCGTCAGCTGGCTGCTCGGGTCTGACCGCAGCCGCCGGCCCCTGGGCTCTCCGCAGAGATCCTTTTCAAAACGGTTCTGTAATGTGCGGGCCGCTCAGTCCATCACAGAGACACGGTCTGGCAATTATTAAACGCATGAGCATTCCAGTCATCAACAATCTTCCATTGTTTCTCTTTAATGAATGCAGCTTGTGTTTCTTTGATGGCACTTCTTTTTTTTTTTTTTTTTTTTTAATTAGGAAGCACAGCCTGCTGTGAACAGGTGATGCTTCTGGTAGTAATTTTTACACACCAGCTTTTCTTTGCAAGCTGGCCATTTCAGAGCTACACTGTACCCACCCTAAGAGCCCTTCAGTCGCAAGCAACCGGACAGATGTCAGAGCCCCATCGGAACAGCTGTGTGGCTGCCTGTGAGCACCGTGCTGGGCCGCCACACCGCTGCGGGTCTGGCGAGACTGACGGACTTGTGTCTTACTCAAAACGCGAATTCACCAGAGCTGCACCGCCAGCTCAAAGAAGCCCCGCCGCCATCTACACCGAGAAGACGCGTCCTCCGTCCGGGCTGGGTGGCGCCTCGCCTTGTACACGGCGTTTCCGCCCGCAGACGGGGACGCTTCCCACCTGCAGAGGCCGGCGGATGGACGGCTCTGTCAGGAACTCGGTGCTTCCCGAGGCCGTCTGGCTCACTGCCGCACCGAAGGCAGGCGGGTGGCGGAGGGAACTGTGTCCCCCGAAAACAGCACGACGGCCACCAGCAGGCTCCGAGGGGGAGATTGCGGGCGAACCTGGGGTGACCATCCACCCAACAAGTTCCCCCAGTGCGCTGGCCGGCAACGGGCGAGCGGGGCACTGAGTCCTGACCGGACCTCTCAGCCCCTGCACTGACCTCGGGCCACGCAGGGTGGGACGGGGAAGGAGACAGCCCGGCACCCACCTGCAGGGGCCCGTGAGGCACAGAGCGGACCAGCAGGGAGTGTCCCCAAAGGACAGCACTGTGTGGTTTGCACACCGACTCAGCCCACGGTTAGCTTAGGGTCAGGGTCAGGGTCAAGGTCAAGGCGTGCTTCCCTGAGGTGACATTTAATCCAGAAGGACCCCTCTCTGTGCCCCGGGGGGGGATCGGGTGGCTCACAGGAGGCCCTGGTGGACCAGAAGTGGGGCCAAAGGAGGCACTGTGCCCAGCAGTGGCCCCGGGCAGAGGGCAGAGGTGCAGTGAGCGTCTCTGTCTCGGAGGATCTGAGAGGCAGAGCCCCAGCCTCTGTCCCCCACCCCTGGGGAGACTGGCACCAGGGCGTCGGGTGCATTCTGCCCACAGGCCTGCTCTTCCCTCGGGTTCAGCCCCGCCCCCCGTGTTCAGCCCCGCCCCCAGTGTTCAGCCCCGCCCCCTGTGCGTGGTCTCGCAGACCAGGACAGGCTGGGGCCCTGTGAAGACGTCCCTGGGCCTTCATCTGCAGCACTTCTGTCACCTGCGTGGCTGGACCTGGCACAGGCTGCTGAAACCAGCCCTCTGCTCTCCAGGCCCAGCAGCAGCCAGGTCACTGAAATCGGTCCCAGCAGGACTCAAAACGGCCATCTGCTCGGACAGGCCGGGCGCCAGGCAGAGCCTGGGGTGTGGGGACAGGGGCCGGGGCGGGGCCTTGTGGCCAGGCACAGACAGAGGTGCCCCGACCGCACCTCTGTGCACACCTGCCGAGTGCACGCGCACATACACACACACACACTCTCTCTTGCACTCTACCCCCACTCCGGGCCAGGACATGTTAGAATTGTCTTTTTACGAAGTTTCTGTGGTTTTGCCTTGCCTCACTTTCACCTTTGAACCCGCCCGTCCACAGCGCCACCCGGGCGCTGAGTTTTGGACGAGCATCAGCGCCTGGCGAGAGACCCCGCCCGCCCGTCTGGAAGGCGGGCGCTGCGTCTGGCTCTGTCTGTGCGCGTCCACGTTCCAAGACGTGCAGACCTCCAAAGACAAGAATATCTCACCATCTGAGTCTCCAGTTTCCATGGAGACCGAAATCAAAGGGAACTGTCTAATGAGAGAGTTTTTTCCCCATAATTACCGCCCGACGCTTTCCATTTCGGGGGTCTGTGAATTGCCGTGAGTGGTCCTTATCCCAGGCACCTGTTGCTAAGACGAGCATGTGGCCAACCACTCCTGGTCACGGCTGGGCAGGTCACCCGGCCACGGGCTCTGGGGGCACTTCGCCCCCTCTCGGCCTGGGGGTGGTGTAACCTCGGCTGACGTGGGCCCACGGCACAGGTTCCCTGATTCCCCCTTCTTTCCAGAGACCCCAAGAGGAGTTTCGCATGACATCACCACACTCCAAATTCGGTCTGCGAGTGGCTGTCCCAGAACAGCCCGCTGCATTTCTGGGCCTCTCCTTCAGGACACACAGCGACTTTCACAACAGCCGCATGTCACCGATGCAAGTTCGGCCACTCGCGCCACGGGGGACTCAGATCGGCCTGACGATGGCCCGGTCAGGGGGCACCTACAAAGGTGGCCTTCCCTGTAACTCGCCGGGAGTGACTTCAACGGCCCCGCGACCGACAGGAGGAAAATGTCCCGATTGGCCTCTGGGGGAGGAGCAGAGGCACCCCGGGGTGCAGGACGCCTGCGGCCTGAGTGTGACGTCACTTCTCACTCGGCCCTTTAGTGTCTGACCCGGTTTGTCCTGCAGCCTCTGGATGACTCTCAGCAGCCCTGTCGCCAGAGACCGGCAGTTTGCTAGGGAAGGTAACCGTGACGTCCTCTTTCCACGCCGGCCTCCATCCGCAGCGTCACTGCGGAGCCCAGGGCCCCCCAGGGCCTCCCGTGGTGCGCTGTGCGGAGCCGTGGACTGACACCTGCCTGAGTCAGGAAGGGGCGATGGCTCTGGGTCATCGCCATGGTCAGGCGAGGCTGGGACAGGGCCCGCGCCCCCGGGAAGCTGCCGCCAGTTTGCACATGCGCTCTCACCTTCCCACGCCGGAAGCCCCTCTCCTTTGTGGGGTCTCCCCTCCGTGCCCCCTGTGCCCTCGGAATTCACGCTTCCGGACCCAGTGGCCCAGGCCCCAACGCTGAGCTGGGCCCGCCGACCCGCTGGACGCAGACACCCATGCAGGGGAATTCACCACATTCTCCAGGCCACCAGGCGGTGGACGGGCCACTGTGGACTGGCCATTCATTTCCAAAAACTCACAGCCGCCAAAAACAGCAGACGCAGCGAGAACAGCTTCGTGGAAGGGCTTTACTGCGAACACTTCCAGTGCTTTCACTGTTAATAAGAAACAGCCCCGGCTTCCCAGAAGCAGGAATAGAAGGAGACAAAGTTTCACGAATTCAGTGCCTCGTGCCCTTCCCGCCGATGCCAGCCGAGCCTCCCTCCTGCAGTCAGCGACCTTGGTGGCGGTTTAAGGAGAATGTGACCTGTGACTCGTTATGGGACAATTAAGAACAGGCGTCTGGACTGCACTGTGGTTTCCCTGGTTGGACCGATCTCTGGATGCTCCCTCCTTCCCATTGGGTCGATGCTTTGTCGCCCCCTCCCCCGCTCTCAGGCCGAGGCCTGTCTTCAGTGTGGACGCAGCATCTCCGATTAGATTCGGCAGCAGTTTTTGTGAGGAAGCAAAGCCCATTGGTGAGGAATTTCTGAAAGCTACGACCTGGGTCTTGGCCACCGGCCTTGACCGCTGTCCACGCCGGTGGGACGCGGATGAAGAGCAGTGGTGAGAGAAACTGCTGCTCACCTAACGAGCGTGCAGTGGAAACAGGGCCGGAGAGCGGTCGTCCTGGTGACCGGCCAGCTCGGGCGCTCGGCGCCAGCCTCTGTCCCCGTCTTGGGCGTCACGATGCATCCGCACAGACCTTGGAGGAGGCGCGTCTGTAACTCCGTTTCGTGGGTGGAAACAGCGACGTGAAGAAAGGGAGGTTCGGTGAGTCCCCAGGTGCCCCCAGCCCCCAGAGAGTAAGCCTGGAGTCGGCACTCACTCGGGCCTCCGGGCTGGAGTTACACCCCAAGTTCTCAACTCAAGAGTCGAGAGGCGGCCACACCAAGCTTCCTCGTGGCATTAACATGCCGCCTGTTGGAGAGAAATTCTTCCCTCTTCTCCCTGCGCCCATTTCTGGAGCTAAGGGGTCCGGTCAGAAGACCACCCGGCTCCCCCTGAGCCCTGCAGTGCTCCAGAACTGGTATCCCCTCCAGAACTGTGGGGCCACAAAAGGCCCCCCCTCCAGGGTTCACGTGATGGGTTCATGATCCAAAATAAACCACGGAGAAGACAAACAGAGGAATCTTCACTCCTTCCTCAACCGGCCAGGCCAGACAAGCTGGACACTCCACGCCCAGTTCCCTTCTTCCCATGTGTGCCCTGGACACCCCGCTGGCTGGTGGCCATTCACCCACCCAGACTCCAACGCCCACTTTCACCACCACCCACTGGGAGAAAACACAAAAGAGCTTTCCATCCCCCTTTCCCCATCGGCACGAACGCTGGCTGCGTGACAGGTTCAGAGACAGAGAGGGACATTTCACAGTCGCCACACATGGCAGCGGCCCGTGTGCGCATCAGTGGGCGAGCCGATGAAAAGCTGTGGTCCATTCACACAATGGAACACTGCTCGGCCGTAAGCAGCAGCAAATGTCACCCTCTGCGACGGCATGGACAGACCCGGAGGGCAGGGCGGCAGGTGAAGTAAGCCGGTCAGAGAAAGACAAGCGGCAGAGGGTTTCACTCACAGGTGAGATCTAAGGAACAAAACGGAAGCAGACTCACAGAGACGCGATGGTTGCCAGAAAGGGAGGGTGGGGGGCTGGGTGAAAAGGGGGAGGGACTGAGGACAGACAGGCAGTCACAGAGCAGTCACGGGGAGTGAAGGGCGGCACGGGGAGCAGAGTTGGTAATGCTGCGTAACCGGGGACGGCGCCGGGGGGCGCCGGACACACCGGGGGCCACTTCCTAAGTGCGTGTTGTGTGGCCGCCCTGCCGTGCGCCCGACACCAGCACAAAATAAGACTGGACGCCAACTGCGGCTGAAAACCGTTTCGGAGGCCGTGGCCAGCAGAGCACGCAGTGAATCCTCCCAGTTGTGGCCAGACGCAGAGGTGGTGTCGTGTGGAGGCACAGCCACCAGCACTGCCCTCCAAGGGGGCTCCTGTCAGTTGAGTGAGCTCCGCCTCGCTGACCTGCAGAAGGGCCAGGGCAGCTGCGGGAGGGAAGGTCCGGGGGGCCCGTCCCCCAGCTCCGCGGGTGGGCGTTCGGTCTCTCCCCTGGGCTCTGGGAGTCGTCACCCGACCTGTGTGCGCACTTTCGAGAGCTCGATGACCTGGAATTCCTCCAGGGACGTAACCCGTTTGCAGGGGACCCTTAAAGTCGGCTGGATCCAAGAAGGGCCTCTGGACGTCAGCGCCTAGAGGGAGTGCCCAAGTTCACGTCCACCTGTGAGTCCCTCAGAAGATAACCAAGCGGCCGACGAGGCCCCCACAGTTTGGGTCGAGGACCATCCCTCACTGCTTCAGGAAGCGGCAGCTCGGAGCTCGTCTGTCCCGCCACGATTCCGCCCTTTCCTCTGGCCCACCCTTCCTCCCGAAGCTGTGGCAAGGCACCACCTCTTCCAGGGAGCCCTTCCTGATTGCCCCTCCTCGGGCCCAACGTCCGTCTCTTCTCCCTGCAGCACCCGAAGGACACAGCCACCACGATACTACGTCCTTGGGAGCTGACGACCAGGCACTGGGCACGTGACCCCGCTGCACTGAGCTCGGGGACAGGGACGTTCGCCTGATTTATTTGCATGGGAACTGGTACACGTCAGGTGATAGTTATTGATTTTATGAAGAAATAAGCACAACAATATTGACAGTTAAAAAATGCCGTATTAGCATTCATTTTTAAAACGGGGGAAAAGGAGGAGAAAAGAAAACGGGAGCCGTTTCCACCCCGAAAGCCTCCGCATCCCCAGCGGGAGCACCATTAGTAAGACAGGCGGCCCCGGGCAGGTGTGGATTTATGGGGCTGGCGGCGCGGTGGCAGAAGCCGGCTCTGCGGGCGGCAAGGGCGGGCTTCTCACAAGGTCAGTCGCAGCCCAGCACCCGCGCCCGGCACTGCGGCGGCTTCGGCGCGGGCTCCCGGAGGGGGCGGGGGGATTGATCTGGGCCCTCCAGATCCTTGTGAGCTCCCACCCCACTGGCAGCCTCCTGTCCCCATGTGCCCCGGGACTGGGGAAACTGAGTCACGCAGGCTCAGTGGCCGTGGTCTGTGGGCACCCGAGGTGGATCTGCCCGTCTCCCATGCCGCTCACTTGGCTTCGAGGCAGGCTGCTGCCGCTCATCTCTGCAGGCTGCTTCGGCCGCAGCGTGCAGCTCAGCGAGAGCTGCTCTGTCCGGCGAGCCAGCCCCCAGGGGGCCTGGGCCTGGGGTCCCCACGGCGTCTGCTCCTCGACCTGCACGTTCCCGGCCACGACCAGAGAAGCATGTGGGTTCGAGCTGAGCTGCACTCGCCCCCTCAGCGACCGGGACCCGAGAGCTGGCTCTGAGCGAGCCGTCTCCTGCATCTCACATCCCAGACCCCTCACAGGCACGTGGTTCCCTCCCATCCATGTCCCCGGCTGGGCCAGCCCCTCGGGGACCGGATGGGACCACCGACCTAGCTTGACTGACAGGCTGCTCCCTGACTCGGGCCCGCCTCCCCTCCCTCACAGCACTTGCTCTGGAAAACCTGTCACGTCTGCTCTTTCTCTGCTGAGACCTGGGGCGCCCAGGTGAACACGGAGAGCGGGGGACCCGCCGACTTGCCCCACGAGAGGCAACGACGGGGTCTGCAGCCTGCGGTGACGGGACGCGGAGACCTTGACGCTGCAGACACACAGCTACGGAGACCCAGCAGACCACACCAACGTGGACGAGGGGACGCCATGCGGTCAGAATCGCCATTATATCTGGATTCTGAGGGACGTGAGCTTCAGGGAGGTAGTCACGGTTTCGATGGCACGGTCTGGGTGCAGACCCAGGTCACTTCCTTCAAGCCTGAGACTCGGCTGTCTTGTCCTTGACCCCAGAGCTTCAGGTCTCAGCACAGGACACTGGCAGGTCCCCCAGAGCTTTCTCCCAGGCCGCTGCTGACTGTCACCTCCAGGATGGTCCCCGTGACGGGGGAGGGGCGGGCGGGTTTTAACAGCCCACATCCCAGGCACCTTCCCCCGGCTCTTCCCCCAGTTCTCCCCAGTTCTCCCCAGACTCCAAGGCTGGAAGCCGGTCCACTCAAGCGCAGAATGAACAGGCAGGACCGTGGCTGAGCACCAGATCGACCAGGACAGGAAGACGCCTCGGCCGAGGGTCTGCCGAGGCCACCGGCCCCCGCCTCACGTGCCCGCAGAGAAAGGACACCTGGATGCAACACGCTCTTGTCACCTAGAGTCCCGTGAAAGGAGGCGAGCCCTGGAGGACTTACGCCTCACAGCAGGTACACTGCGCAGACTCAGTCAGCAGTGGCTTGCCCCTCACGCCCGGCCCGGAGAAGGTGCTGGACGGCGACTGACCAGAGAACCTGGCGTCGGAGGCAGGCGGGCGGCCCCGGGCTCCCGGCTCCTCCCACACCGAGTCGGGGCGTCAAACCCAGCGCCTGGCCGGTTCAGCGCCGTTCACCTGACGTGACGCCGCCGAGACGGCAGCCGGCAAGGACCTGGGAGCTGCTCACGCACCCAGCCCAGCGGTGCGACCCCTCAGCCCCAAAGCAGCCGCACCAGGACGGAAACCCAGAGATGAAAGCAGGTGTCAGGGGCTGCACGTGGGTTTCCCCGTGTCTCCGATTTTGTAAGTTCCTAAGAAAGACGAATCCGCGTCCTTTCAGCGTCACCCGCAGTGAGAGCTCCGGGCCAAGGCCACGCCCAGGCCTCGGCGCTCGCTGGGGAGACCTGGGTCCGGCACAGGCTGCGGAGGGGCTGGCCGCCGAGGTCAGGACAGGCCCCAGGTGCGCAGGGCTCGGCAGCAGCCGGAGAGCGGTCCTCAGTCTTCCCCAGGAGGCCCCCGGGTGGCCCCCACCGCGGCCACTTTAACTTTTCTGTCCCATTGACAGTGTTGACCAGCTTCTGCCCCCAGGGTCCCAGGACAGGTCTCTGCCCGTCCTCGGGGGCAGTTTCAGTTTGGTGACTTTTGTCACCGCCCACGTTCCTCGCAGACACAGCATGCGCCCTGGACGCGGACCCGTGAGAAGGGCGGGATGCGTCTCAAGTCTGGTGGGGGCAGCTGCCGCCGTCCGGGCACAGGGACCAGGCACTGACCAGAGCGAGCTCCCGAGGGAAGGCGAGCACGGGACCCAGGCGACCCCGGGACTCGGGGGGCGGGGCACGGCTTGGCCCCCAGAGCGTGCGCGCTGCTCAGAGGGAAGGGAGGCGTGTGTGGCTGATGCCGGCTCCACGGTCCAGGGCTGAGCTGGACGGTGCGTCTCGGCCCCACCCCCACAGACCCAAGGGGCCTGGGTCACCCTCCCGACACCAACACGGTCACTCGGTGGCGTCCCGATGGGAAGGGGCGTGGAGCAGGGACACGGGCTCTCCAGGACGCTGAGATCCCAGTCTGGAGCATCACCGCCCTCTGCTCACCTCCCCCGAGCTCCCTGCCCCACTTCACGCAGAGGAGCTCGGGGCAGGGCTGAGCCTGGACAGGTGGACGGACGCCGAGTACGGGCAGGCAGGGGCCTGTGAGCAGCCACAGCCTCTGCCGGGAAGTCGTGTGGGAAGGAGGGACTCGGGAAAGGCCGGCCGGGCTGAGTTCAAGGCCCCGCTGGTGGCACAGCCCGAGAGCAGTGAGCCCCAGAAGCTCTAGTCCCCCAGGGTGACGTCACTGCGAGCCAGTCCCCTGTACTGCACACGGACAGACAGCGTCATAACGAGCACTTCACGACCCTGAGCGTCCAAGTGGGCGGACCGGGGTCCCTGGGGGGGGGCGACCGCAGCCGTGCTCAGCAGGGGGGGCGGGAGCCGCAGGGGAGCGGGGTCTGCTCGCACTCTGTAGATCTCTCCTGACGTTCTGAGTGGCCGTCCTGCGTGCGCGCGCCCTCTAACGGGAACCAGGTGGCCCAGGGAGGCCGTGCCCCCGGCGTTGGGCCAGCCTCGGGGATGGCAGCTGCGTGCCCAGCAAACTGGGCCTGGGCAGGGGACGGGGCTCGAAGGGAGCAGGGGCAGCAAGGAGCAGGACGGTCCCCCCGCACGACCTCCTCCACCCACCAGGGCGGCGCCTGTGCCGGGCAGGGGCTGTGGGATCCCGGGGTCTGGGGTCCAGGGCCGCCCCCATGTGCAGCCGACACCCCCTCTGCGGTCGGGGTCCTCGGTGGCATTTCCGTGTCACCGGAGCTGGGAGCTCAGGCCGTTTCTTCCTGCTTTTTAACGACCGGCTGACTTCGCATACAAAGAAATTATTGCCCCTCATAAAGGAACCTGTTCCGTCCGAAAGCCATATTTTTCTTCTCTTTGTATTAGATTGAAGGTTATATTCGTTATAGTTGCTGGGGGGAAATAGAACGCCCATAAATACCGCCTGCTCCGAAGAATGTGCCCGGAGACAGGAGCAAATGTGTTTTCCTTGAACATTTGACAGATGTGTGCGGAATATTCCATTTAACTGGTGTACGGATTTCGTGATAAAGCCGCACGGACTCGCGTCTCCCAGGCCGGCGCCCGGCCACACACGGGGGGCACGGCGCCTCCCTCGGGGCCCTGAGGCGGCAGGCCCTGCGGTGGCTGCCTCGGTCACCTCAATATTAAAGTTTCAACATTTAATGCGACAGGGACAGCAGCACTGAGCTCCCAGGGCCGTGTGTGTGGGAGTGAGCGGCGGGGGGCTGCTCGAGGTTGGGGTCAGCGGCCCCGCACCCGGGTCCCTGGGGCGGTGTGTCTGGCGCTGACCTCCAGGCAGCAAAGCGCCGCACCGGCCCCTCCAGCTACTCTCTCACCGTCCGTTCCGCAGAGAGCGGGCGGCCCGCCGGCGTTTCCCGCTGAAGAACACGGCTACCCCGGGCAGGGCAGCAGGCCTCAGCCCCGTGGGATCCCAGACACACCACCAGGGGCCCCGGGGCCCCGCCAAGCACACGGGGCGCCCGGACGGGGAAGCCAGCCCTGGGCGCGGGCTGTGGGCACGCAGCACAGCTGAGGGCACCAGGCCCACGGGCCGGCACGCCCGACCACTCAGGCCACCGACGCGCCGCAACACCAGGGTCCCCACCCCGTTCCCTCCCGTCTCAGCGAGTCACCGCCGCCCACGAGGGGCTTTCTTCCTGGACAGCCGGCTGCCAGGAGCTGCAGCGACCAGGAACCCGCTGGAAACACGGCGGCTTAATTCACAACCACTGGAGATCCCCCAGAGGCAACATTATGCTGAACCCCCACCCCATCCCCCACAAGTAATTTGCATTTGAAGCTTCTGTGATTCGGAAGCCTGGGCCCACCTCTGACCGGGGGTGGGGGGCTGGGGGGACTCTTGGTGTGATCGGGAGATGGAGACCCCTCACCCCCCCAGGCTGTGCGCCAAGGGGTTAACGCCTAGACCACGGAGATCACAGAGGCCTGTGTGTGAAGTGTGGTGTTTCTCTGCACTTTATTGCTGAGGGAAACCATGCATTTTTTAACCAAATTACTTGGCAGTTTATGACCTGTATATCTTCTTACAAGAATTGAAGCAGCTTATCACATAAAAATGTATAAAACAGGAGAGCTTGTGTTTGAAAATGCAAGTAACGTCAGAAACAGCTTTCACAGGAGGGAGGTACTCTTATCTGTAGCCTGGGGTGAAATCGCTCTTACAGTTTTGAATTTTGAAGAACGTTTTTTGTAATCTCTCTAGGTTTTCACAGCCGGGGCGAAATCGGGGTTTCTGCTCATCGCAGGTCGAGACCACGGCGGGAGCAGAGAGCACGTTTACCTGGAGCAGAGAACAGCCAAGGGACAGTCTCCTCTGAGAGACACGGGCCCGCGTCTCCGGGGTGTCTTCGAAACCGTCTCCCGCCAAGATCGCGGACTGAGCGACCAGCCAACTCCGCAGGCCTCCTGCCTCCTCGTCCGCAGGGACGAGGCATTTCCTGGGCTCCTCGATCCAAATTCAGTTCCTGCCCCCTGCCCCCACCCTGTCACCTGCTCTCGCACGCGTGTCTGACCTGAACTGGAGTCACCCCACTGCCCCAAACTGCAGCGGGGAGGGCGGTCCTGACTCCGGGCAGGTGAGCGCACACCTGTGTTGCTCACGACAGCAGCAGAGAGTCCCTGGCCAGGGCTGAAGGTGAGGCCGTGGTCGTGAGGTTCCCGGGTCACTGCAGGGCCGGGGAGAGCCAGGGAGCCGGCCTGAGCCTGCCCCTCAGTGCCAGCAGCCGCCGGGCACTCCGCCAGCCCTGCCCTCCCCTCCGCTCCCCCGCCCCCTCTGCCTAAACTAGCAAACAGGCGCTTACCACCCGACCCAAGCCCTCGACGCTCCACCTAAATCTCCGAGAAACCGCAGAGGAGATGCCGCATCGATTTCCACCTTTCAGGGAAGAAAAATCAATGCTCAGTTTTGGCTTCGTCCTAAAACCTATGGGGACCCACTGAACCCTCACGAGTGGTAAAGGACACAATCAATTTTGCGTCTGAGGAAGATTTGCTGGAGCAGCTGCTGGAGAGCGAGACGCCGAGACCCCGGGGGCTGGGACGGTGGGGAGACTGATGGTTGCACAGGAAACCAGGAAGACACCGGGCTGCTCACCTCCGTCCCGGTGCGCAAAACGCACGCGCGCATTTTGTTAACACCGAGCTCGTTCGGAAGGAAGGAGAGCCAGCGCTTTCCCGCAGTCAGTTGTGTGGCCCGACCGGCGGACGGACACGTGGGGATGAGACGGAGCCTGGAGATGAAGCCGAGTTTGTGCTGCGATCTTGCTGAGCTGAACCTAATCCTCCACCCACTACACGGGGATGCACCATAGTCTCGCTGTGTTTTATCAGTTACTTTGTCATAGCTCCCTGATCATTTCATAAACATTGTAACAACTCAGCCTGCGATGCTGGAAGAAACGGGGTGTGAGGGCCACACGGTTTGTGTTTAATCAGAGCGAACACATTTGGAGCAGCCCTGACTGAGAAAATGGCGTCCTCTGTAGTTTACGAAAACCGGAGACTTCGACTTCTTGCACCTGTGCATATGTATCGCTGAATCATGAATTATGGATTTTGAGAAAAACCGCCTTTCTCGATGGGCGAGTTCAACCGGGCGATCAGATGCGCGGCCAGCCCCCCTCAGGCGCTGTCCCGGCTGCCTCTCTGGCCGGTGGGTCGGTTGTCGTCTGCGTGATTAACTCATTTATTCATTTGTCAACTCAGGCGAAAGTCCAGCTAAGTGCCCTGGGTTTAGTCATGTTGAATAAAACAATTAGGAAAATCTTGCTGTTGTTCATGGACCAGAAATAAAAAAATCTGTTAAAACAATGAAACTGATTACGAATTTAAGACACTTCAAGTAATTGCAAAAAATGATTTCTCGAAGCCCTTGCATTAGTTTGCTAGAAGTCACCGCGACAAATACCCCGCCTGGGAGGCTTGCACAAGAGAAACGTGCCTTCTGCTGTCCCCGAGTCTGGGAGCAGGGGTCAGCGGGTCGGCTCTGGCTGGGGCCGGGGGAGGGCTGAGGGGGTGCTGTCCCAGCTCCATCCCAGCCTCGGGCAGCCGCTGCAGCCTGGCCTGCCTCACCCGCACGGGCTGCTCTCCCTGTGTGGGTCCCTGTCCCAGTTTCCCCTACTCCTGTGGACCCCAGTCCTATAGGGTCAGGGCCACCCTGATCCCGGGTGACCTCACCCCAGCTACATCCGCAGCGACCTCTCTCCACATGCGGTCCCTTTCCAAGGGCCTGGGGGTCGGCCTTCAACCTAGGAGTTTGCAGGGCAAAAAATCCAACCACAACCGCACTCCTCAGAGACGCCGTGTGATCACACCTGGTCGTCTGACCACAACGCACCTGGACCCCTTCGAACACCTGGATGCAGAATGGTCCCCGGAGCCCCCCCCCCGAGCCTCTCGCGGGCGGGCGCTGCGGGCGCGCCGGCTCCGTGGACCTGCTGTCTTCAGTGCTGGTCTGTCTGGACGCCCGCGCAGCGTGGAAAGGGCACCCCAGTCTCCAGACGTGGTGCTTGGGTGTCTGCTCCTGCCGCCGATTCTGCAAACGTCGGCCTCACGTCGGTCACATTCTGTTGTTTGGTGCACACGCGTTCGAAATCGTCACCTTTTCTCCCTGAATCGGCCCTTTTTTCGGTAGAAAGGTGTCCGTCGCCCTCACCTCCTCCACTGCTGCCGTCTGTGGCCAATCGCTGTTCCCTAGTGAACTATTCTGAGCTCCCAGTCGCGTCCTTTGGTGTAGACACTCGCCAGGCATGTTCTTTGCTGATGAATTTAGGATTCAGGGTCAAGCGAACCACCCTGAACTCAGAACAGTCTCGTTCAGATCGGTACCGAACGAGCAACTCCAGTCGCACAGAGCCCGTTCCTCTCTGTCACAGGGTACGTCGCACCCACTGTGCGCTCAGTAACATAGACTGGGGAGACCTTTCAGGCATTTCTGTGTTGATTACCGCAGGAAACAGAAAGTGGACCGACAAACCACACGCGGTGACGCCGGCTCTCACAGCCGCGCATTCCGTTTGCTGGGGATTTCCTCCACAACGCTGTGCGCACTGCCCACCCTCTGTCCTGTCGTCCGGACAACTCCCTTCAGCTTTTTTTTAAAAAGTTTCTCCGCGCAGGTCTAGCATCCGACTCCCTCCGTGTCTCTGTTACATGAGAATGTCTTAACCTCCCCGCCACATTTGAAGGACAGGTGCAGTGGGTGTAGAGTCTCCCGTGACGGTTTGCTCCTGGCGTTTTAAACGAGGTCCCCTCTGCCTGCCGCCGCGGTCTCCGGGGGGAAGTGCCCTGCAGGGTCTCGGGTCGGGTCTCTCTCGCTCTTTTTACGATGGATCAGTCGTGTTTCTGTCAGGGGCTCAGTTACAATGTGTCCGCAGGGGGTGCCTCTGTGTGTCTCCTCCTTGGGATTCATAGATCTCAGATGTGTGGATTTGTGCTTTTCTTAATATTTTGGGGGGCTTCGCCATTGTTCCTTCAAACAATCGTTCTGCTCCTTCCCTGGTCACCTCTGCTGCAGGGACGGCCGCCTGGTGCCGACGTTCCTCGGACCCTGCCGACTCCCCGCCTTTGTCTGTCGCTTTTTCTTCTCGTTCCTCGGACCACGATTTCAGTGTTCCTGCACTGAACTTTGTGGATTCTGTCGTCTCGGGCACGCGGGGCTGTGGCAGCTCGCAGAGGCAGACACGGGCTTGGCCGGCCGGCCGACCCCACCCCGGCTGCGGCTCGGGGAGCGGAGGGCAGGGAGGTGCGGCCTCTGGGAAGACCTGCTGAGTGCTGAGCCGGAAGCCCTTTGGAGCGTCTGAAGGACGAGGGGCTGCGCCAGGGCCGTGACGACAGAAACGCCGGTCTGCCAGCTTTCTTCCCGCGGAACCCGGGGCCAGAGGCACTCGGCTCACAACCAGATCGAACGCTTGGCAGGAGCTGCGTCCTGAGGTCAGCGTGGCACAGCCCCTCCCCACGTGTCCAGCCTAACGGTGAGAGCTCTGCACGCCGTGCCTCGTGCAAGCCCCACAGCACTCGGAGCTGGGCTCTGCCTCCGTCCGCTTCACGGAGAGGGCGCAGCACCGAGTCTACGGTCCCGGCCACGTCCCGCCGGCTCCAAACGCTCAGACACTGCAGCCACAGACCTGCTGCTGAGCTAGCACACGCAGAGCCCGAGCGCCATGTCTGGGGCGGCTGACCTGAAAACAAGGACGGCGCAGAACGTCCAGCCTCGCCCCCACACGCCCCTACGTCCCACGGAAGGACACGCCAGGGCTGCGCCCCGTGTCCTCCCCGCCCGAGATGCGTGGCCTGCGCACGTGGTTCCCGTCCCGTCTGCCAAACAGAACCCTCTCTCCCTCCGCATGTGAGTCCACATTGCTTCTCCCTCCACGCCCCCCAATATCTCCTGCTCCTCCTCCTCCTCGTAAACCCCTTCCTGTCCACCTGCCCAGGGGCGTCTGCCCTTCTGACACAGGGAACCACGGCAGACGCCCACTAACGAAGTGGACACACACCAGCAGAGAGCCGGATGGCGGGTCTCCCGACGTCCCTCGTTGGGATTCACGAGTCAGTCTCCACGTCAAGGACGTGGACGGGAAGGGGCCGGAGAGCCGCCGGACTGCAGCCGAGACCACAGCCGGTTCCAGCCCTTGGCCTCAGGCCTCCCTCGGGTTGGACCAAAACAACTGCCCGGCGGACAGGATACCTGAGCAGTGAAGCAACGCCACGGAGAAGACACATCACGGAAACCCCAGAGCACGCCGGTCCATTCCGGCTGCTCCGGTGCAGACCCCCGGGCAGTGGCCTGGACCCTCTGTGCCGGGGTCTGTGCCTCCGTGGGGGCCCCCAAGGCGGCCGGGACCTGCGCCCCTTGGTTCCTACCAGTGAGGACGATGGCCCCGGGCAGGAGGTCCCTTGTTCCTGACTGGCTTTGAGACGCACGCTGCTCTGCCCCCTGCGGCCCAGAAAGAACCACCACAGCCCAGCACATGCAGAGCAGTGACACCCAGTCGGGCCGGCGAGAACCCAGCCCGGCCCTGACCCTGACCCTGACCCTGACCCTGACCCACAGAAACGGTGACAGCACAGGGTGCCCTTTAAGCTCCAGGCTCTGGCAGTCGCTGACGGGGCAATAACAAAACTACTGAGCCCAGAACTCCCCCTGCCGCCCCTCGAAGCACGTTCCCTCACAGGGACCGGGACACCGTTTCTTCGCTTCCACCGAGTCTGCTCCCCTCGTCTGGGGAGGGCCCGGCGGTGGAGCGGGAAGACCTTCCTGCCAAGGACGTTCTGAGAGAAAACGCCGCAGAAGCCCCGGTCATTTGTCACCCGTGACACGCCGAGGAGACGGAACCACCGGGGGAGAGGCCGCGGGTGGACGCGTGCCATCAATAACAGGACGCCTCGGCCAGGACGCCTCTCGCCTCCGCCGCCCGCCCGTCACTCAGGGAGACGAGCACTGCCTGCGCCCCAGCCCAGGTTCACCCAGGGGACAGCGGCCGAGCGGCCCAGACGGGGGTCGCACCGCCTGCTCTGTGACAGGGCGGCCCTTCCCTCGCCTCCTCTGGGTGCAGGGCACTCTGGCTGGGCTGGGAGCTGCCTCCGGGCTGGGGATCTTCAGCCCCTCTCCGCACCCGGGACAGCGGTGGGGACTCACTGGCGCTGACAGCCGGACACGAAGGAAACGAACTGAGGAGAAAAGCAGGAAGGAGGCAGTGACAGTGAGGAGGGAAGAGGACGCGTCGGGGAGGACGGAGAAGGGGCCCTGGGGTCCAGCCTCCAGTGCACTCCGGGCAGGGAGCCCGCTGCCTCGTCCAGGCGCTGGCTCCGTCCGGGTTTGTCAGGCCGGTGAGCAGGGCCTTGGGGACCCAGCGGGGCAGGAGTGACTGGCGCAGGCTGCCCTGGGCTGACGGGCTGGAGCCCAAGGCTGGGCCTCTGTCCCTGAAACGCCCGGGAGAACCTCCCATTCACAGTTTATGGCGTAAAATATGGGATTAGAAAGTTACAGGGAGACAAGCAGGAAGTGGTGACCATCCGCCTCCTGCACAGACGTCTCGTTCTCAGGAACAGAAGCGCTTGATTTCCCTGCCCCCCGGGGAGAAGCCAGAACCCTCTGAAGGATACGGCCCCCTCGGCAGGTCAGCCAAGCGACAGGCCTTCGGGTGTTTCATGCACCTGTCAGGAGAGGGTGCCGGTGATGTTCACTCTGAAGACGGAGTTCCTGCCCCGGCTGGTGTGGCTCAGTGGGCTGAGCACCGGCCGCAAACCAAAGGGTCGCTGGTTCGATTCCCAGTCAGAGCACACGCCTGGGTTGCGGGCCAGGCCCCCAGTAGGGGGCGCTCGAGAGGCAACCACACATTTGATGTTTCTCTCCCTCTCTTTCTCTCCCCATTCCCCGCTCTAAAAGTAAATAAATAAAACCTTAAAGAAAAAGAAAAGTTCCTGTTTTCACAGTGGGGACTGCGAGGACAAACATCAGGCACCGTCCTCATGTCACACTTCTCTCCTTGTCCCTTTTCCCCACATTGCGAAGGAGCTTTCTGTGAGTCACCAGGAGGACCCGTGACCGGCCCTCCCTGGCATTCGGTGACAGCTCCTCCGTCACGTCCATCTCCCAGACACGCTCCAACACGCAGCCGACAGGCCTCCACGGAGCAACAAGAAAACAGACGGGACTTCACCAAACCTGACTCCTGCTACTGGCGTTGAAATTCCTTGGTGACCAGGAAAATATGTATTTATTCCATGAGCAAATTAATGAGGTACAACTGTCTTGGTGCCAGACGAACGTCTGAATCTCAGTTATTGGACAGTCTCAAAAAAAGAGAAATTTGCAAATTAGGGTTCATTTGCGTGTTTTCCACCACTCTGCGTAACTGTGGCTGAGACTCAGAGGGTGGGATGTACGCTCCGTGCCCCCGTGCCCCCTGTTCTGCCCCGTTAGTGGGTGTGGCCTCACCTCTGAGGCCGAGGGCAGTGGACGGACGCACCTCTGTGGGGGCAGGCCCCGCACCAGGCGCTCAGCTTCACGCGCCTGAGTGGAGAGTGCACGGCCGGGAGGTGCAGAGGGCTCGTGGCACCGGGGAGCACAAAGGTGAGGTCGGGTGGTTCCTGAGCTGGCGCCCGGCGTGGCCACGCTCGGGCAGGTGTCAGTGCAGGAAGCCTGGGGCGGAGGGGCTGCACCCACGGGCGACACAGAGTCCGACAGAGCGGACAGAGGCTCCACCGGGGTGTGGGGTCCCAGCCACCCTTTTCCTGGACTTTCTGTGGGGACGTGGGGACCAGTTCAGAGGGTGCCTGCGCTGTGTGAGGCTCGACGCCTTGGGGGGAGGGAAGTCTGCGGGAGACTTGGACGACGAGGACCCTCGAAGATGCTGCGGAAGGAGAGGACAGAACCGGCCGGCACTGGGCATGGGGCGCAGACGTTGAGCGGGGCCACATGGACGGCGTCACACCCCCACCCTGAGAACATGGTCCAGCGGATCTGTGCTCCCCCTGGAGCCGAGAGGGGCCTGGGACCCCACACACATTTCCACTGACAGCCCGATCCCGTGGGTGAGCACTTGCTGCGATGCCACTTAAGCCCCAAGCAGGAAAGGACAGAGTTCTGGCGGAAATTAACCTGTGTGAACTGGGCAGGACCCCTCGGCCCACGGCGGGCCGTGTTCCCATGGCGACGTCGGGGCCTCGGGAAGCCTCTGAGCCCTGTGCTCTGGCAGCACCGCGGACACGAGGCTCCTGGAACTTTACACTCACTCTCTCTCGTGACCCTCTCCCTCTCTCTCTCTCCCTCTCTGAACATTTTGAACCTATTGTGAAATAGACGACTGGTTCGGCTTCTAGGAGCAGTGTCCTCTTATCGTTAAACAGTGACTCTAAGTACCTGTGAAATGCGTGAGCCACTTCCGCCAGGCGTGCTGCTGTCTGAGCCTCTTCTGTCTGTGTCCCCCCCAACATTACACGTGTGGCGTTTTCCTGCCTTGGTTGTTTGTTCTCTTTCAGACGTCATTCCGAGGTGGCGGGGCATCGATCTCGAGGACGAGCAGCGTCTGGGATCGGCGGCACCGTGAGAGTCTGCGGGTTCCCTTTGGAGACACTCACAGCGATGTGCGCCCTCAGGCCCCGAAGTTCCACACCCCGCAACGTGCCTGTGTGTTCACACGGTTTCTGTAGTGGAGCTCTTTAGATCAGAAGCCCAAGAAATGCATTCGGTCTGGACAAATCTCGGGCTCTACTTCTCTGAGTAAAGCCTCTCCTGTTCTCTTCATTCCCTTTAATCTCTCACTGAATTCCCGACCAGCCGGCTGCCGTGCCGGGAACCGTTTCTGCAAAGGTTCTTGTTGCAGGTGGGCGGCCCCTCACCTGTCTTCCCGTCTGCTCCTTCCCGTCGGCTCTGCCTCAGCCGCGCCGCGGCACGCGGGCACGGCCCTGAGCCTAAGTGATGTTTCCTGTTTCTAGACGTTCCGTTTGCATTTCGTCAGCCCTTCCTTTAGGACGGCCCTTCTCCTTTGGAAATCTGTTCGGCAGTTTTGAGCACCCCCGATGTCTATGGTTGGTTATTTCTCCACGTGGGCTGTGACACTGCATCGTGCATCTGTGTGCGGTGGGGCTGGGGTGATGTGCCGTCGAGGGTGCCTGGTGACCTGGGCCCTGCCGCAGCCCCGGGTTCTGACAGTCGTGACACCGGTCCTGTGGACCGTACCGCGGGCTCCGTCTGCGACACCGGGGGCCCGCAGGTGCTCCTCCACGCCCGGGTGTGCGGCTCCTGACCGTAGCCCCATGTCCACCAGCACCCAGGAGATGGGAGAAGCTTCCGGACCCTTTCCTGGGCCAGAGTCTCCCAGCCCTTTTCTCATGTGGGACTCAGGGTGACTCCGGTGTCCCTCGGGGGTCCGCCCCGGGGTCTGTGCCCCACTTCCCCCCACCCCGCCATCCCCTCTGGGCTCAGTTTCTTGGGGCGCTGGGGTCACACTTATCTGCTGGTGAAAACTCACGCTTAGCTCTTGGGAAGCAGGGCGTCCCTCTCTCCCTCCTCCCACGGAAGCCGCTCGAGCAGGGAGAGTGCGCGACCTCCAACGTGGCATGCAGCCGTCTGAGGGGCTGGCCATGGGCGTGGGATGGCGTCTGCCCCCCCGGCTCAGCCCTCCCCTCGACCCGAGCCCCCCAGTGTGCTCCCACTCCCACCCCAGAAGGCGTTTTCCCACGCCCACAACAACGCTAACCACTCTAAGGCTGGAGTGGATTCCTGCTTCCTCTCAAAAGTCACTCGAACTCTTCAGTTCCCGAGCAATCCTCATTCTCCTTCACAAATGCTTGTGATAGTCCACTAACCATCCAAACAGCGATCAGAAAAGGCCATTTTTACCCAAAGCATACAATTAGAAAGCTACCCTCTCAAAACGAGGGGGAAGTCTGCGGTATTGGAAAAGGTGACCCCCTCCCCCAAGTCTCCAGGGACAGAGCCGGAAGGCGGGGGAGAGGCTTGTTTCTGAGCCGCAGCCGCTCGGTTCCCCAAAAGCAACCCTGCTGTTACTCCCAGCCCAGGACAGAGGCCTTCCGACCTCAGGATGGTGCACACTCTACACTGCACAGAGAGTGTGGAAATTTCCCATTGTTCAGAGTCATCCGTGGGGAAAGCCTTCAGCGTTTGTATTTACAAATCAAGAACACAATGTTACGAAACACAGGAGAAACATCTCCATCTCCGCTTCCTCCCTCCCGAGCCGGGCTGAGCCTTTGTTGACATTTGCAGTAAAACTCCAGCCTGCGTGCAGGACGCCCAGAGCAGGCACACGACCGGTGTTTCCAAACAATCCCAGTTAAAAAACTAAAGCACGTTTAGAAAGAAAATCTCTTACCGTAAAGTTTTATTTTTAAATCTGCCTTGTACTTTTGCACTGCGATTTCCACAAGGAACATTTTCCAAGCAGCCCGGTGCATACCCCTGTCTCCACAAACGGTCTGCTGGGTTGGAAGCTAGAATCCTCAGGCCTCTTCCATGGAAAATTCTTTCCTGCTAAAATCCACCCTAAATACCCCTTTGTGCCAAATGTGTATCTTATTAGGTGATTTTATTTCTTACTTTTAATTTGCTTAAATAAGGCAGATTTTATACATTGTCGAGGATTCTTATTACATTGTCGTGGATTTAAAATAAGTTCGTACCCTGCCAGAGGTCATCATCCACCCTCCCACACCAGAGAACCGGCCAGGAGGGCAAATCAGGCCACAGACAGGTCAACAGGCAGGCAAACCCGTGAACGGAGGCCGTGGTCCCACCCGACGCCAGTCTTCCCCGTGGCTGTGGTGCACAGCAGGGGCACTGCGGGCCTGTCAGCACCGCTCAAACGGATCACGGCCTCTGAAGTTATTTTCCCACATAAAACCACTGGGTTCCATCAACAAGACCTTCAGTGGCGATTGCAGTGTCGGGATAAAAGGACAGGGCCGTCTTCTTGCCACATAATATCCAGTTACTGCCAGGAGTCTAGGAAGTAGCAGGAAAATGACACAGCTCGACACAGTCCTGCTATTATGTTACAGGAGCAAGTTGCTCGAACAAATGAGTGTTCTGAGTAAGTTTCACACTTTTTTCTTTTCTGGAGCTGGTCCAGCGAGACTCCGCCAGCCGAATCTGTGCCTTTGGGGAAGGAGTCTGATTAGCTAAGTCTCCTCCGCCTCCCTGCGCCTCTTCCAAAATCCAGAGCCGAACTGTCTGTGTATTCTGAATAGGAAGAAAGACGTGACAAATGTAACAATGTCCCATTCAACAATGCGCCCCGTGAAACAGCCGTCCAAACTGCGGGAACCTTGCCACGTGCGAAGCGCAGACAATCTGCATTTTGAAACTGCGATCTGCATTTCATACACAACGAAAAATTCAAGTTCTCTGGCCAACAGGCTGCTCCGTTCACAGGGACCCGCGGCGGCTGGATCCGAGGTCTTTGGCATCCCATAAACCGAGTTCCTCGGCGCTGCTTGGCAGCCGTTAGACGCTAATCACCCCATCTGCATCAGCTCCCGGCTCTCGGCTCCCGCCCAGAACTAATCATTAAAATGCAGGTAGGTGTTTCCTTCTTCCCGGGTTTAGCAGTGAGAGGCTGCGAACGGCTCCTGACGAGAGCGAGAAGCTCAACGTGCCCAAGGAGGCGCAGTGACCTCCGGGATGTGAGGACACCAGGCGCCCGGGCCCCGGCTCCGGGCCCCTCCTGGGACGGCGCTGACCAGTGAACGGAGAGGGGCTGCTGCAGAACCAACGAACCCAGCGGCCGGTTTCCGATTCCGCTCACTGCGCCCGGCCAGCGCTCAGACTAATTACTTAAATGATTTGAAAGCGGATGAATATTCATGCCTCGTGCTTTCCACCAAGTGCAGCACAGCTGAGGCCCTGCCATCCCGCCTCCCTGCCTCTGATCTGGAGCAATGCCATCGTGTTTCTGAACCGCAGAGCCGGCCTCAGAGGACGAGGGTCACAGCAGAGACGAGGGCAGGGAGGTCCCGCCGGGGTCACCCGCCCCGGCCGGCCGGCGAGGACCCAGCCCCAGGGACCCTCCGCCCAGCGACGAGATGGGGTCCATTCTGCCTCCTCCTAAATGTTTACGAGTGACTCTGCCCTGGACGATCACGGCCGCACTTCCCCCTTCCTCACACCTTTGGGGCAGGCGGCCAACACTTGGAGGTCACACCAGAGCCGGCTGCCGGGGGAGCAGCCCTGAGACCGTCCAGGGCAGGCAGCCCGGGCTGTCATCCCTACCGGTGGGGCCCACAGGCTCCGGACCTGGGCCGAGACGCTCGGGAGGGAGGACCCCCAGGTGGCGAAGGCCGTGTGGCCATTGAGGTCAGCTCAGGGCCACTGGGGTCCACCCCGCTACCGTGACGACCTCAGAAACCAGCCAGCACCCCTCAGGGAACACCGACCCCAGCAACTCAACAGCCCTGAGTCTGCCTCACCGTCCCCTCACAGCCTGAGCCGCGCTGGTTCTCGGACCAGACCTGCTGGGACACCAAGTCACCGAGACCCAGACCACACACGCCCCACGCCCACAACACGCCTGCAAACAGAAACAAGCAGACGGACACCACCAGGCGGACCAGCCACCTTGTCACTAGTGACACAGCAGAGGCTGTGAGGGTGAGGGTGAGAGTGTGCATGACTGTGTGAGAATGTGGGTGTGAGTGTCGGTGTGTGGCTGTGTGAGAGTGTGGGTGTGAGGGTGTGTGACTGTGTGAGAGTGTGAAGTGTGCAGGGGGATGACAAGGTCAACTCAGTGGCAGACAGAGCAGGACGCGCCTGTTCCCCGTGTGGCAGCGGCTGGGACAGCAGAAAGATGTGACGGTAGACAGTAACGAAGGCCCAGGGGGGCAGTGGACGCCACGTCTGTGAACGACCTTGAAAGAAGGTGGAAGCTCCCACAGCCGCCGTGAAGCGCGCCGCGGGCGGACAGCGTGTCGGGAGGAACTCCCAAATTAACTGCATGTCCAGCGGGCTCCGGCCGCACCTCTCGCCACCGTCCACAGGGTGGGCGGCCCAGGCGGCTGTGCCCTGTCCCCAGCAGGCTCCCGAGGCTGCCGGTTTCCCAGCCAGCTTGCCTTTTCCTTTGTTCTCCACCACCGGGTCACTGCAGACAGGACCCAGGCCGGCTCCGCTACCCGGGACGTGTCAGCAAATAACGCGCTAACACCCGGCGCCCCACTTGCCCAGGGCTGCTGACAAACGGAGGTTCCGCTGAGTTCGAATCGTGACCCACTGTCAGCAGCGGTGGCCGCGCCCGAGCTTCAGGCCGATGCGCGCGGCCTCCTCGTGACAACTGGGCTGGTCTGCGAGGTCACCTCACCCAGGCTCCCCGGCCCCCCGGCTGACTGACGTTCTCACAGCCAGGAAATGTGCACGACACCGACCGAGGCTTCTGACACAAAACAAGAGCAGCCGCGGCTCGGGTTCGAGGCCAGCCGCCCGTCAGAGACGCCCTCTCGCACCTCCCCGGGCACATTGCTCGGCCTCCGTCACGCCCCACGCGTGTGCGCCGCCCCGGGCCCCACGCCCCCCGGAGGGTCGGGGGCCACACTCACCTTCCGGCTCCCCGCACAGCGTGCACTGCGACTCTGCGGAGAGAGACAGAGAGAGGCGTTACTCGGGGCGCCGCGTCACGCTCACGCATCCACACCCTCCGCACGCAGCTCAAAGGGGACTCGCGACTCGGCTGCAGTGACGGCGGTCCAACCACGAAGCCGGTTCCCACCTCGCACCCGAGCTCATTTACAAACACCACCTGGGCAAACGTTTTTGACATTACGCTTTCTTAAAATAACGATTTCTGTCAGATCACGCGCACACACCACGAGGAGGAGACCCCCCCAAAACGGATGCATCTCCTGGAGGGCGGGCCCCTTGTAGGACAGGCTCCCCCGCTGGGTGAGGGTTCTAGGAGACCACCTGGATCAGTGTGCCAGCTGGCGTTGTTGTGAGAGGCTGCGCTCTGCTTCAGTGAATGTTTTTTTAAGACTCAGTGCGTTTGCCCATTTCATGACGGGTGATTTACGAGCACACCTGCCCACACCGCGCTGAGTGGTCAGCAGTTTCTGACCAAAAACGGCCTGACCCCTGTGGCCCACCCTCACTATTCACCTGATCTCACCCGGAGAGGCTTTTTTTTTTGTTTGTTTCCTCTGATGAAAAAAGTCCTCAGAGGGAAACGTTTTGCTGATGTGGAAGAGATAAAACAAAAAACAGCAGAAGCACTAAACGGCATGAAAATCTATGAGTTCAAAAACTGTTCTGATCAGTGGAAAAAACGTCCCGACAGGTGTACGGCATCGAATGAGAGTCCTTTGAAGGTGACTGAGGTTTAAACATGTAAGAATAAATACAGAGTTTTATAAATAAATTCCGGGATTTTGGGGTCCCTCCTCGTAAATATATTATCATACCTGTGTATGGCTCAACACGCAAATTTCTTTGCTGAAACCAAAGCGGTCTATGTTATCAAGTTCAACATGCAACCCTTACTTTGAAGACAGGTTTGTTATGCTTTCTTTCAAGCACAAATGATAGTAAGCAAGAGCATAACTTCACGTTTCAGGAAAGACACAAAAACCAGCCCGCGTCACCGGAGTCCTCAATCGGCGGCCGACCTGGCGCCAGGCCCTGCCGAGCCGCGTCGGGGTCCCGGCGCCACACTCACGTCAGAAACTTCGGGTACGTGACCCACCCCCTCAGCTCCACAAAGGGGACAAGGACATGGGCGTGGAGGGAGGGCGGAGGGAGGAGGGCATTCGAGGAGCCAGGTCAGAGCTGGCCCGCCTTCTGCGCCACCTCCGAAGGAAGCCTCGAGCACACAGGTCCATCCTGTGGCAGCCCAGGGCTCGCAGGGGACAGGTCACCTGGGCGGAGTCTCGGAGGACAGCAGGGGCTTCATAGAATCACCGGGCGAAGGCACTCTCAGGCAGGGACAGGCCCGAGCGAAGGTGGAGAATCTGGCTGGGACACAGGCCGGGTGAGGCGGGGAGGTACCCTGGGGACAGACACCTCAAGGAAACCGAACTGTGACAGGAGCTGACGTTTGGGGGATAATAGTGTGTTGGTCATCCCTCCGGCAGGGGGGTCTCGTGGTGGGTGGAGAGAGATCAGGGCTGAGGGACCGGAAGTTCGCACCCATCTGCAGGTCTGTAGCCGCCGTGGGGTGGGCCGCACTCTGGGGTCTGAAGGGTCGTGCCTGTCACCTTCACTGAAGGTAAAGCCCCACCCCTGCTGATTCTGGCTGCAGGGGGCACAGGCCTGCCTCTGTAGGAGGGGCCACAGTCCAGAAGACGAAAGTGTGGGGTCTGACCCTGCACACCTGCCCCGGGGTGGCGGAACCCGGGACCCCCCAGGGAACAGCGGGGGTCAGTCAGGCTGCAGCCGCCTGCGTGGACGGTGGAGACTGAAACCCCAAAGCAGACGGCGCTCCGAGGCCACCACACTTTTTCTACCAGAAACTGCAGGCTCTTCCCTGTCCCAGAGGAGCTGCTGGCAAGACTCCCAGGGTCAGGAAAACAAAGGTGGTTGAGCTAAGACGGCCGAGCCCTGGAGGCCTCCGGAGGGAACCAGGCCCTGGAGGAGACCTCGGGCTCCGGGCTGCTTTCACTCGTCCCACATGAGGAGACACGGCTGCCCAGCGCAGCCTGCGTGGCCAGACCGCTCTGCATGCTCCCATCAGCGCCTGGGGATCTGGCACGGGGTGGGGGGGCATGCAGTCCCGTGCGATCGGGGGTTCCGAATCCCACGGCAGAGACCTCACTCCTCACGGGGGCCACCGAGCTGCACACACGTGCAGGGGCCTGTCTGAGGTGGCACAATGACACCAGGGCCCGAGGCCCCCGACTCAGCTCTTTCATGCTGACGGTGCAGAGCAGAGACCCAAATCCTCTCGGTGCCGCAGGGAGGCGCCTCGTCAGACCCTCGAGGGGCTGGAGCCGGACACCAGGGCTCGGCCAGGAGTCAGGGCTGTGCCCATAGGAGACCGGATCTAATTCCCAGCCCTACCTGGGCCACCAGCCCCCGCCTCCCCCTCCCCCCACAGCAGGGACAGAGACTCTGCCCTAGGCTGTTCCCTGGGTACCCGGAATCAGAATCTGTGCTTTTTCACCACTTGCCTGACTCTTAAACCCGAATTTGCGTCCAAATGGACCCACAAGGACAGAACTTTCTCAGGAGGTTCAAGCTCTGTGACAGGTTATATGTTCCACACCGTCCAGCAAGTTCAAAGTCACTGACAGCACAGTAATACAGCAAAAACACCGAGGACCTGGGCAGCTTCCGATCCTGGGGTCAAAGGTAACTCAGAAATGAGGGGCGGAGGGGTGCTCACTTCGCCAGGACTCCAGTCTCTGGCAAACGCCCTTGCAGATTCGGCTAGTAACACACCTACTCTCGTCCTTTAAAAAATTAGCCCGGCAAGGTCGTAAGAAAGAAACTGTCACTCTATGGTCACAAGTCCAGGGCGAGGGGATGACCCGTCGCTGCGTCCCACAACCTGGCGGTGCCTTTCTCCAAAGGGTCTGCCGCCACCAACCTCCTGGGAAGAGCCGCAAACCAGTGAAGAGGCGGAGGGTCTGCGGCCCTTCCCAGCAGGTGCGGGGCGGTGGGGGAGGTCGGCTCTGAGCTGACCTGGCGGCTCCAGGGAGCACGGAAACTCGGGGGCCAAGGCTCGGGTGCAGAGGTTAAGGTTCTGACCGGCGGGAGCCCCTGGCCGGCGGGCACGCAGAGGGTTGGAGCCGGAGCAGGGTATCAGCCCCGCAAGCGGGAGCGCCCCCACAGTCTCAGCCCAGACCTGGGACGCTGTGACGCGCCTCTTGGCCCCACTGTCAGGGCCTTCGCTCCTTCACTCCCTGACCTGTCCACTCCGAGCCCGTCTCCGGGGCGAGCGCTGGCCCCACGCTCCGGCCTCGCCGGGCTCCCTCTCCACCTCGGGGTCCCCACGACTCAGACGGCCACGCTTCCCACAGTGGGGTCTCCACCGCAACGTGCGAGGCTTGTGGAGTCCTGGGGGGGCGTGTCACAGGAGCGCAGCCCTTTGGTGCGCAGACGGTTTCCGGACGCGCACCGTCACCGAATCCCTGCGCACGCTTGGCACGGAACATGCGCATAAAAGGAACCCCAAAGTGCCACCTCGTTAACGTAGCGTTGGATGTTCTCTGAGCCCGGGTCACGCTGCGGGGCAGTCCGAGGCCAGGGGACTTCGAACACCACAGGCCAGCGCCCCTTGGGGCGGGGACTAACGTTCAGACGAAGGCGGCCTTGGCGGCAGGGAGCCTTGCGCAGCGTGGAGCGGTTGCCATGACCGCTGATGGAACGCAGGAGGCGGAGAGCGGGCGGGACTGGGACGGGCCTCTCGGGGGGCGACTTAACGGGGTGTGTGGGGTGAAGTCAGTGCTGGAGGGGGCAGGGACAGAGACTCACGAGGCCGGTCTGCGGCGTCAGGGAAGGTCTCCTAAGGTAAGCGTCCATCAGCGCGTGGGTGGTCCGGGCCTGGGCCCCACCGGAGAGGAACGGCCCTGGTGCAGATACGCAGCATCTTAACCGGCGGCCAAACAGCAGGGGGAGGGGGCGCCTCTGCAGCGAACACCCTGCCTGCAGCCCCTTCCACGCCACACCCGCTCACACGACACGCAGAGTGTGGAGGGGAAACTGGGCGGCTGACGGAGCTTCGCTGCTCCCTCGATTTCTTAGAGAAGTAACCATTCCTGGCTCTGTCCCTCAGGAGGGAGGGCCCTGGCCACTCAGAGGGACCCAGCCTGGGTGGTCTGAGAGGAAGCCGGCCTTCGGGAGAGAGGGAGCGTCTTACAAGGAGCAGACGAAACCGGCGGGTAGCTACCGGCTGTCCTACAGACTCGGTCTGCCCGGGGAACCGGGGTCTCCGAGTCTTCTCTTCTGCTCCGGTCCCAGGTGGCCAAGGGGGCTCTGTGCTCCCCTCACCACCCCTTCCCTGCCCCCATCACCCCCGCTGTCTGGAGTCCGTGGGAACAGCCCCTCCCCCTGAACCCCACCCCTGCCCAACTCACCCACACGCCCGGCCCTGGCTCAGTCCCTCTGGACATCGAGCTCCGCCAGCCAACTGGATGAACTAATTAGTGCTTCCGTGTTAATTAATTTCTGTTGTTTGTGTAAGCTAGGGGATTTCTGTTCTTCTGATGGTCCCTTTAGGTGAGCTTATCTGCAAACAAATTAAATCCCGTTCTACGAAATTACACCGAAATGTCAATCAAAGCCAGGTTTAGCAGCACGTCTTACCCCGCAGACCCCGGCCCCCGAGACCATCCCACCACGAGGAAATCTGCGAAATGGAGATAATGTTCGGACGCGACGGGGGCGGTCCTGCCCCGAAGCTGCGGGGGGGCCGGCCAGCGTGGCCGTGTGCGCGGCGTGAGGGCTGTGCTTCCTGTGCG
Organism: Trachops cirrhosus; assembly: GCA_028533065.1. NCBI lineage: Eukaryota > Metazoa > Chordata > Mammalia > Chiroptera > Phyllostomidae > Trachops > Trachops cirrhosus. Next base: position 84,265,899 of record CM052548.1, read on the forward strand.
CGCCTGGGAGTGAGGGTCACACCCTCAGGTTTCAGCAGCGCTGACTTGAAGGAGACTCGGCCTCCCGGAACGCATCCAGAATCGATCACTTTCTGAGCAGTTACACGGTTTTTTTTTTTTTTGTGCAAGTTGAAATCAAAAGCACTCTCATTCTGAAAAACTGAAGTGACACGAACTCTCCCTTCTCAAGGCCGCGGGGACTGTCCCGAGTGCCGAGGGTTTCCGCACACGTTTCTGGGCGGCGCGTCGGTTCCCGAGAAGAAAGACAGCCGGGGCTCGGCCGGGGTTTGTGGCCCCCGCGGTCACCCCGGGGAGCGTCGCCACCGCGCCCGCAAACACGGGGCGCGTCCCTTTGCCTCCTCACTCTCGCATTTCCTTCCACGGAATGTGACGGTTTTCAGAGCACGCATTTCTGGGCTTCTCTGGTGACTTGTCTCATTTCTGGATTGCTCACTGGACGTTTGGTTAAATGCAGCCCATTTCTGTTGTGGAGTTTATATCCTGTGTCCCTGCCGAACTCAGTCATTCTTCTGAAGCACGTTTAGTGGGTTCCTTCGGGTTTTCCATACGGTTCTGCATTGCCTGAAAACAGACGCAGTCTCGCTCCGTCCTCCTGCCCGAGGGCCCGGCTGGACTTGCAGTCGGTGTGGAGGAGATGAAGGGTGAGCGCCGGCCCAGGTCTGCCCCCGCGGGGTCGTCCTGGAGGCCCATCAGCAGGTCCAGGGTCTGTGCCCCTCCCTCCCCAGTGTGTTGGCTGTTCTTACTCCGACGGCATTGAACTTGGTCATGTCCTTTCTCTGCACCCGGGGAGCCACTCCTGTCATTTCCGCCCTTTTGTCCCACTGAGGGGGTGCGCGGCCTGAGTCGGCTTTCCGAGGTCAGGCTGGCCTTGCATTCCTGGAGGGACCCCAGCCGACCAGGCCGGGGATCCAGCTCCCTCGTGCTGTGCGGAGGGGCTTTGGGGCCACCTTCCCAAGGGACCCCGGTCTGCGCTTCGTCCTCCTGTGCCGTCAGGGCCCCGGGGCTGCCACCGGAGCAGCCCTGGGTCAGCGGAGGGCGGGCGGCTCCCTCCCCCTCTGACTCCGGGAGAATCGGTATGTGAGGGGCTGGCACCCACCCTTCTCCAGTGTTTGGGAGAACTCACTACGGGGGCGACTGGGCCAGAGCGTCTGTGTGGGTAGTTCCTCCTTCTCGTCAATAGACTCTCTTTCCTCCTGATACATCCACTCAGAGCCTCTGTTTCTTAAGTCGGTTTTGGCAGGCTTGTCCCCAGTTAAGTTGCCTAACGCACTGGCTCACAACTGTCCATCACAGTCCCTGTGATTCTTTAATGTGCTTTAAAATCAAGGTGAAGTTCGCACAGTGTGAAGGTGACCATCTTAAAGTGCACACGCAGAGGCCCTGAGCACAGTCACAGCGCTGTGCACCCGCCACCTCTGTCTGGTTCCGGAACATTCTGTCAGGCCCAGAGGAAACCCTGCTGCGAGGCGCTGCCCCCCACTCCCTGTCCCCTTCCTCACGGGCACTTCCTATGTCCACGGACTCACCAGTGCTGGCCTCGTCGTGGAAGTGACGTCGCACAAGGGGCGACCTTCTGTGCCCGACTTTCCCACTTAGCAGCAAATGTCACTTCTTCGTCCGCATCACGGCCGCAAACAGTCCCCGTACGCGTGCGGCAAAGTGCGCCTGTCCGTGTGTCCGGCTGTGAACATCTGGGCTGTTCGTACCTTTAATTCGTACGGGTTCAGACGCAGGAGGGGAATTTCTGGGTCATATGCTAATTTGATTTTGTGTGTGTGTGGACGTGTTTCCCATCACTACTAAACCGTCTTGCATTGCAAACGGCGGTGCAGGAGGATTTCAATTTCTCTCGTCCTTAGCAACGCTCCTCGCTTCCCGGGCTTTTCAGGCCCTCGCTTGTGAGCACAGTCATCGGAGAGGGGGAACTGCCCGCTCGCGGGGTCTGGCCTTGCGTTTCCCAGATGTCTCATGTCAGTGAACTTCTCGCCACGAGCTCGCTGCGCATTTGTGCACCTTTGGGAAAATGTCTATTGAAGTCCTTTGTCCACTTGTAAATAAGTTGTGATTTTTGTTGTTGAACTGGAAGAGTCCCTCATACAACCTCAATGCTAAGTGTAATTCTCCTTGTAGCTCTGAGATTAGAGTCCAGTCTCTTCTCTCCTTCTGGATTTTAGTAAGAATTCCTCTCTGTTCTTTCCTTTATCAGTGAGCTAAAGGCTTGACAATCTGGTTGATTTTTTTCAAAAAAATCAGGTTTTGGTTTCATTGATATTTTTATGTCTCATATTCCCTATTTCATTAATTTCTGCTCTATGCACACAGAGTTGTTGTGAGGGTAAAATGGGAAATAAAACCCAGAATGGGAAGGGCCTTTGAAAATGAACCCGTGCGCGAGCCGTTACTAATTCAGTGACTGTTTAGCGGCTCGTTGCTGCCTGCCCAGCTAACTCTGCTCTGGGTGCGGGGAGCGGCCGGAAGCCTTGCTCGTGGCCGTGGCCCTTCCACACACGTGCAGGGCTGTGGGATCTCGTGGGGTGGACGGGGCCCCGCTCATCTTCCGGCTCCGTCTCCCTGCCCCACTGTAACCGCTCCGAGGGTGTCAGGTAAACGCAGAGGGAAGAGGAACCTGTTTTATTATCTGTCGTTGTCTGTGGGATTTCCCCGAGGCTGTGAGCATCCTAATCACCCTGCCGGGCACGCCCAGCTCCCGCGCCGGCTCCGCGCACCCGGGCCCTGAAAGCACCGCTGTGGTGACTGGTCAGCTCAGACCGGCCTGCCTGGCGGTTCGTACTCAGGGGACACAGACCAGAGGAGAAGCGGAGCTGAGGAGCGCGGCCGCGAGGTTGAGGAGACCCCTGAGTGTTCCTGATGGCGAGGACGGTCCCTCCGGCTGCTCGTCTGTCTGTCTGTCTCCCGCACTGCGCACCAGAGCACGCGTCCTGCAGCTGGGACCCCACGAGACGTTCCCGTCCTTCGGCCCCTGTTTCTCCCGGACTTCCGAGGGCAGAGCTGCTGGGTAGACGCCCGCAGCCTCTCGTCCTGTGTCACCAGAGACTCTCGGAGCCTGTGCCCACAGGGCCCTGCTCACCTCGGGGGTCGTCTCCTCCAACGGGGACAGAACAGAATCCGCCCCAGTTATGTCCCTACTGTGTGCTCCGTTCCCTCTACATCCGATTCAGGAGGGAAGATGGGATGGTCTGGTGGGGGGAAGACGGGACGGTCTGGGCCAATCATGAGTGGGGCCATCGGGTGCCATTTAGGGAGGACATTTTTTTAATGTATCGGAGGCTCCACAACAATCGGGACGGAAGCCCAATTCACGAGACATGTCTCTCTGGAGGCGGAGATGTGGCGGCTCGTGGCCCCTGCGTTGCATCCAGGCACCCGGACGTTCACCCGGAATATCTGCACCCCGTCTGGCGTGGCTGTGCCCACGTCAGCCCCCCAAGACGGCCACAGATGATGCACACTCTTTAGGAAGAGAGCAAGCAGAGGGGACGCCTCGTCAATGAGACAGAGACGGGCCAGCGGGACGGACGGAGCCACACCACAGACACGGCACCGTCACCAGAAGCACGGTCTCCAGGTGACACGCACGCGGGCTGCTCACAGGCTAGTGCCCATTTCTGCCCTCCCGTCAGGGGCTCCGCCTCAGAGGACGGTTCCCCGAACGTGAACTTCCCTGCTGCCCACAAATTCTTTACCTTAATTCCCAGCCGATGGTGTGATTTTCTCTCCTCCCCACACTGCGGTAACGAGAGGCTCCCCTCCCCCACCTCTGCCCGCAGGTTTCCGGAGCCTCGCTCCTTCCCCGGGCGGTGGTGTCACTGCGTCCCTCACGGCTGCAGGTTTTACTCCGCTTTGCTTTTTCTGATGATTTCCGTGAGCCTGAGCGACAAGTGGGCAGCAGCAACAGTGGCAGATGGTTTGCGACTCGCGAGAGAATATTATTTGTAATCCAAGGCTAATTAGAAAGTCTCGATAGTAGCAAGAGCAGCGAACGTATTCCCTCGGTCTCGTGGGCTCGCTGCGCGCTGCCTGTGCGGGGTGCGGACTCGTTCCCAGGTGCCAGGTGCACGCGGTCCCGTCGTTTCCTGGGCTCCCCTCGTCAGCGAGTGAGGGGCTTCCGTGAAAAGTATCTCTGTCCTAACAGCAACAGTAATGCACCATGAGGAGCACACCCGACAGGAAATGGTTACCATCTCCAGGAAGAACACTCAGATATCATGCTGGTTTCAGATAAGGAGTTCAGTAGATTAACAGACACGAGAACTCTGGGAGAAAAGAGTCGATATCATGCGTGTGGTCATTCTTCCCGAATGTTGCAATTTTAGGAGCCCTAAACCAATCGAATCCCGTTACAGGATGAAGGTAAGTCTTGACAAAATGATGCTGGGAAATAAAGGTGTAACAAAGTTTCTTAAGGCAAATGCCATGAGGTGGGATGCCAGCTGCTGCCGACTGTCCTTGGAAACCCAGATCCAAGTCACCACCTCCAGGCAGCCCTCCCTGATGGCACACTTTTGCCTAACTCAGGCCATGGTGTGTTTATACTCAGCCTCTAGACTGCCCTGCAAAGCGCCTGGTGCAGGGATCTCATGCTTCATCTCCTCATGGCCAGAGCCCTGGGGCACAGAAAACTGGTACAGGCTACACAGACACGAAATACAGCTTTGCTACCGGAGGGAGTGATGTGGGAGACCAGAAGGGGGCGCTGTCTGCGGTACAATCTGCGCACGCCTTGTAGGGCTGCAGGTCTCAGCCGGTAAGGACAGCGGGCGCGACTCGCTCTGCCTTCGGAGACAGAGCGGCACCTCCGGGCGCTCCCCCCTCAGAGCTTCCGTCCCTTCTTTCCCCGACAGGGTGACGGTGCCCGGAGGAGGCCGACCGTGCCTGGGGGAGACTCGCGGCCCTGACAGTTGTTGTGAAGTCGCGTGTTCTCGTAGCCGTTGTACGCACAGTCCAACCTGCTTCCTTCGTGGGGAACCGGCCGGGCGCCGGGGGCTGTCAAGCGGGCCCCGCAGCCTCGAGACTGCGGACTGTCGCTGTGACACGGCCCCTGCGGTGTTTGACATGCAACATGCTTGTTAACTGCGTTCCAGGCTTCCCGTGGCTTTGGACCGACTTGGATACGAGTGAACGCCCCGGTTGGAGGGCCACCTGTCGAACAGGAGGAAGAGGAGCCGCCGTGTCACCCGACCCGTCCTCCCAGAGCCTTTCCTTTGGAGCAAGCCTGGGGACTGAGTAGGAGGGGCGGCAGACGCCCCCTCCTCCCTCTGAAAAAGCTTAGCGACGCTCACCTCAACAGACCCAAGTCCAAGCATTTTCACCTGCACTTGGCCGCTCGTGGCCCGCCCTCCGAGCCTGCTAACAGTTCTCCGGTCCCGTCGGCTCCATCCCAGGCTCCTCTGTGTCGGTTCCGGTCCCCGCCCCCGTCAGGCACTGTGAACGCTCGGAGGGTGTGTGAGGCGCAGAGAGCACCGGGGCCCTTTCGGCGACACTGGGTGACACAAGTGAGGGTGAGGGAGGGAGGTGCTTCCCCTCCTGCTCTTCACTACGGGACAGACCGGGCCGAGCCACTCACAGGGGCCCGGAGCCCAGGAATCGAGCGGCTGGGCAGCCGCAGCTCCCACGGACGCAGCGCCGAGAATCAGAAACGCGTCACACACCCCGGGCTGGGAGGACGCGGAGCGGCAGGGACCTCACGCCCTGCTGGTGGGACGCAGCCGGGCAGCCGCCCTGGGGACAGTTTGAGGTTTCGCACGAAACTGACCCTGCTCTCAGCCTGATCAGCAACCATGTCTGATACTGACCCCGAGGAATCGGAAAGCACAAAAACCTGCACGGGTGTGCACAGCAGCTTCACCCAGAGCGGCCACAGCTCGGAAACCACCAGACGCCCGTCAGAGGGTGAAGGACACAGGAACCGCGGTCCCTCCAGGCAGTGGGACAGCGTCGGCACTAAGAACAGAGGAGCTCTCAAGCCGGGAAGAGACGTGGGGGAACCTGACATGCACGTGACCGAGTGAAGGAGCCGGTCTGAAAAGGCCAGGCGTGTGTGATTCCAACCCTGTGACATCCCGGAGAAGGCGAGACTGCGGGGACAGGGACAGATCAGGGGCTGTCATGGGGGTGGGGGGAGGGATGCACAGGGGAGCCCAGAGGGTTTGGGGCAGTGAGTCTGCTCTGTGAGATGCTGTGATGGTGGACACATGTCACCGTGCATTTGCCCAAACCCACCAAATGTGCAGCACCCAGAGGGACCCTGATGTCACCTGTGGACTCTGGTGACACTGACGTGTCAGTGCAGGTTCGTCAGTTGTGACAAATGTCCCGCCTGGCGGGGACATGGATGTGGGGGAGGGGCATACATGTGGAATCCCTGCGCCTGCCCCTCAGTTTTGCCGTGAATCCAGAGCTGCTGTAAAAATAGCCTTCACTTAATCAATGCAACGACTGTCTAAGACCAGGAGACACGTCAGAGACCGTCTCCTCCACCCTCCTCTGGAGCCCCGTGGGGGGGAGACATGCCCCCTACAGGTGGAGCGGGACTCAGACCCCACCCCTCCGAGGAGGCTGAGGGGGCAGGCAGAGCAGGGCCCTGGGGAGGGGGCAGGGGCGGGGGAAGAGGACCTTCCAGGGGAGGGGGCATGTGCACTTGGAGAGGCAGCTGTGGCCAGGGCTGGTCCTCCGACGCCCCACGCCCGAGGCAGAGGTGCGCCCCGGCTCTAGCTCGAAGCCACTGCTCAGTGAGGACGAGAGACCAGGGAGGGTCTGCCGTGGGGCATCTATTTGCTGCTCGGGGCCCACAGCCGATCCGCCCTCCAAGGGCAAAACCAACAGCGTGAGCAGGAAAATGAATCAGCAGCGGCAGGTCCGAGCCGCCCCGAAGCCCCGGCCCCACCGAGCCCGGAGACAGGCTACAGAAACCACCGCTGCGCCCATCAGCCCCCGTCCACCCGCTCCCTGAATTCACGTGTATCGGAGAGGATGCGGATCCGAAGGTCGAGGGCTGTGCCGGCCCAACACGGCCTTGAGCGCGTGCCGGAGGCGGGAGCTCTGGGCGCTCACGGCCTTGGGAGGGGGTGGCTAAGGGACTCGGCCAGGCGGACGGGAGGACGGTCGGACTGTCCCAGCCATGCTGTCCCCCAGGAGCGGGCGGCCGGCGGAGGGGTTGTGATGAATAAGTGTCCGGTGAGGACGGAAGCTCCGTGAATCATCGCGAGCAGCTGCGAGTGACCGTCCCCGAGGGAGGAGGCGCAGCGTTGCTCCACAAGCACCGAGCGGGGGCGCCGAGGGGCGGCAGAAGGACAAACAGGACCCTGCACCAAGACCCACAGGGGAAGGTCACCCAGGAGGGTCCCCGAGCGCAGAGCCGGGCCACGGAGTCTGCACCCGGCCACCACAGCTCCAGGTGCTCGTCCCACGGCCCCGACGCCCCTGGGCCCCTCCAGCGACGCTCACTTACCAGGCTACCGTCTCTGACCCCTGCACCCCCACGGCGTTTCTGCACAGCGGCCACGTGTGAACTCACACCAACGAGACGGAGTGCCCAGACCCTCCCCTCCACGCGCCGGGAGGACGGGCCGGCGGCTGCCACCCAGCTGTCCCCGTCACGGAACTTCCGCAGCCTCATTGTTTTCTCTGCGCCCGTCCGAATCCAGTGGAAGCTCAGGTTTTCACGGGCCTTCGCCACCCGGAGAGTCCGCGCCAGGGGGCCCGACCTGCCTGCGGGCAGCGGTCACAGAGCCAGGGGGACGGGGCCACGGAGCACAGCTCAGGCCCCGAAACCAACTGTGAACCCAGGAACGGGGCGGGCTAACACCGCGCTGCCTGCGTGGGAGGGAGACCCGGTCTCATGTAGCCACGGAGTCGGGGACGCAGGCGATGCATGTGAGGCGTCCTCTGACATGCGTCCCCAGAACTGGGAGGTCGGACGTGGTGGTCTCCGCTACGCCCCCTGCTGGGGACACACAGGGATGCGGGTGCGCTCCGGACCCCAGCGGAGAGGCTGCGCGGTGGACCAAGCGGCACTGGCCGCTGCGCCTCGCACTCAAGAGTGTGAGGCAGAAATCCTCTTGACCTGAAGGTCCATCCGTCTGGGAGGGAGCGACTCTCGGCCGCGCTGGGAGGAAATGACACAGAACGCCCGTCTCACCGTCCGCCCCCATTATCCCGCAGGGCTACGCTCACCAAAAGTGTGAGCTTCAATCAGCGCCTGGGAACAGCGTTGCAGGGAACAGCGCAGCCGCGTCCTGGGTGTGCGGGGAAGATCCTGACGTCGCCCGCCGCGGGTGCTGGGCGGGGTGCGGGCTCGGCCACGACGCCCCACACGCTGCCCACGCGAAGGCACATGGCCTTACGTTCAGTGACACCACGTGATCCGTGGGGACAGAAGTGGGGAGTCGGTTTGCTCTGGTGGCCCAGGCTGCCCTGGAAGGGCAGGACGGAGCTTTCCGGAGGGTGGACGGCGTCCATCCCCTGGCCACGGCGTGTGGGCTGCGCGGGCACACGCACCC
>CM052548.1:84274938-84293940 GCA_028533065.1 Trachops cirrhosus
CCCGCTGGCCGCTCCCCGGAGCCGCGTGGGGTTTGGGGACGGAGCCAGCCGCCTCCCGGCTCTCGGGTCGGGTCTGCTCCGGCTGCCGCATCTGTCGCAGATGCTACAGCCGGCCGCCCCGCGCCGTGGTTGCCTAGCAACCTGCCTACACTGCACCAGGATCGGCTGCCTTCAGTGCCCTCCCGCCACGGGGGCTTCTTGGGAAGCTCCGCCGCCCGTGTTCAGGAAGAACGTCCTGAGGCTGCTGAGTGACCGCGGGCGCTGGGAGGCGCCCCTCCCTCGCCCACTGCCCCTGGGGGAGCCCGGCACCACGCGGTCACCCCTCACCCAGCCCGGCCTCCCCTGGGACCCGGACGCCCTGTGCCTCCCAGAGCCAGAGAGGCGGCATCTCCGGGAGATGCTCGGGGCCGAGAAGAAACGGGGCCGAAGGGGGGTGATTCGTGCACACGCTCACACATACACACATGCTCATGTGCATACACGTCACACACACATGCTCACGCACACACTCAAACACACACACGGGCATGGGCAGCTGTCCAGGGACCGTCTGGCAGGCCAGCGGGTGCCAGCCGGGCAGGAGACGCACTGGCACCCCGGGGACCCCGCGGGGCAGGCTCGGGAAGGGCCCCCGGGAGTCGGACCGGAGCTGAGGTGCCATGTCCAGGGGGCACTGAGGCTCTGAGGGGCGGGGCCCTGAGCACTAGAGGGCGGAGAGATCGGGGGTCATGCCAACGACTCAAATTTCCCCCAAGATCAGGAGAGGCCACCAGCGAGTTTAAGACCAAGGACCCCGGGGCCGGTGTCTACAAGGAAACTCGGCCGCTGTCCTTTCTCCTGCACATTGAAAGCCACATGGATGGTTGTGAGAGGTTTGCCCTGAATGCACCGAGAATGCCTCCCCCGCCCCGTCCCTACACAGAGACCGAGCAGCAGGCCTTGCGAGCCCGTGGGACGCGGGAGACCAGTTTCCCGACCAGCGGGCGCTGCGGGCTCTCGGGGGACGGACAGACGGAGGAGGACGCCCGATCTCCCTCACAGAGACTCCTCGAGGCGGAGAAGAGCACGGCCCAGCGCTGGGGTCACAGGCTCACCCTGCTCCCCGGCTCACACCTGGGCTGCACCGTGTGTCCCCCGCCCCCACCCCAGGCCCCGCCCCCTGCTCCTCCCCCCGCCCCAAGGCAGAGCCGGCCACTCCCCCTGTGGGAGAGCACATGGCCCTTTGGGGGCGTTCCCCCCTAAAAGCCTCATGAAATGAAGCCAATGGAAGGAAGACTGACAGGAAGTGAAGGGAGGACTGTGCCAGGGAGGCGGGAACTCAGTGCAAACTCCCGGTGAGAGCCTGTGACGCCTTAGGTCGGGGACGTCACCACGCTGTGCACCGAGGACCCCCGCAGCTCAGACAGAGTCCACAGCGGACCACGGCAGAAATTCCGAATCGGCAGCGTGGCTCCGAGGCCGACCGGACGTGGGGCGGGGGCGGTGGACACGGCCCCCACGGCCAGGCAGGTGGTCATCCCCGCCCCCCGTGGCCGACCGGCGCCCAAGGCTGGCAGGACGGGCGATCGGGGCCGGGGCCTCCGATGCCGCTGGGTCCACGCCGCCACTCTTTCCACGGACCCAAGTCACCCACCACCCAGCTACGGGCTTCCTCACACAGCGGCCTGTGTTCAAACCTGAGACGCCAAGGTCGCAGCGCCAGGACTGAAGGTCAGGCTTCCGCTCAGCCAGACATTTCCGAACAACAGCCACAACGGGTGCGATTCCACGACGCGGGGTCCCCGAGGCTGAAACGCGACGTGTCATTGCCACTGAAGAGAGAAAGGGAATCGATTCTGAGGACGGCAGAGAGGACCCCACCCCCCAGCTGCGCGCCAGGCAGCACATGCAGGTGCTCCCGTCCGCCCAGGGGCCGGGACGCGGGCCTGCGCCGGCGCGGGGACGGCACGGTCCAGAGTCCGAGGCTAGGCGCCGGAAACCGCAGAAACTCACGCGGAGTCTGAAAGGCATGGCCACGGGGACGGCAGGGGGCTGAGCATGGAGTCGCCATCCCCCGTCGGGGACACAGCCCCCCACCCGCCCCCCGCTGGGCCACCCTGAGCAACACCCACCAGAGAGACACCTGCCCCACGACAGAGCTTCCGGAGCATTCTTCCTGTGTTCTCAAGCCCTCCTGTCCTGACCGATCACGGCAGTAGGTGTGACTCTCTTGTGATGCAAGTTACGTGCATGCAAAATTGCTCTTGTTCCAAATGAAAGCCAAGGAAATTCATCACAAAAGAAACTGACTAAAATACTCCCGTTAACCACATTTTTTTAATTTCTCGTTTTTGCTCCCTCACTAGTTTCTTTCCTTTTTCCTTTCTTTCTGCTTCCTTTTTTCCCAAAAGGTATCTTTAAAAACTGAAACCCAGCACGAAGGGTGCCCCAGGGTCGCCGTGCCGAGGGAGATCACAGAGGCTCTCACGAGGAAGGATGGCGACCCTGCGGCCGATGCCGGTGAGAACGGACCGCAGCGGTCGCCGAACGACACGAGTGGATCAGATCAGCACCAGGCACCCCGCACGCCGCACCCTGCCCCGTGTCGTCCCGCCCCTGCGGAGCTGCGGAGAACGGAGGACGGATCCCAGCACCCTGAACACACCCGTGGGATCCACATTTCCCAGGGAAACCGTGCCACTGAGACGGGCCTGAACCACGTCACGTGGTTCCTTAACAGGGTGGCCGCAGACGTGCACCCGGAGCAGAGCGGCCGGTGCCGAGACCACGCGATCGGCCTGGCAGCCCCGGACAGCCCTCCTGGGGACGGACGGGCTCTCGTTCCACCACATGGCAAAATGCCCGGTTCCCGGCTTTCACTTCGTGTGGCTTGGTCGGTTCACTCTGAAGCAGGGAGGAAAGGAAATGCAAACCAGGTGAGTGCGTCCCATGGGAAGGAGGTGCGTCAGCTGTCAGGACAGCGTTCGGGACCCTGGGGCGGAGGGAGGGTCTGGGTCACAATCCGCACCCGTGAGAGCGGCAGCGGCCAACGGGGGGCTGACGATCCCTGACAGGGAGGACGCTGGCGCCTGCTCGTCCACAAGCGCGACCGAGCTGTGCTCACCCCTCTGGAGACAGACAAGCCCTGACTTGGACGTGGCCACACCAGAAGCCTAGTTCTCCCTTCGGAGGAAGGTGGCAATTATCTGGACTTGCTCTGAATTAGGACTGATGACCGTCTGCTCCCAGGGAGAGGGACCCGCCATCCCGCCTGTGTGTCCTCCAGGGGCCTGAGCGCGGAGGCCCCTCCCCGCAGACGCCGGGGCGGCGGCGTGGAGACAACCCGGAGGGAGAAAGCGTTTGCCACACACAACACTGTCCACAGCAAACCACCCCCTTTTCGTAAAAGCAGCTTAAGAATGAGTCAAGGAGGCAAGTTTCACGTTAAGTTCCCTTGAACGGCTCGAGTGTTAGCAAAAGCCGAATGCATCGCCAAGAAGAGCGTCTGAGTGGGCAGGCTGCCACCGTTTGAGAGGAGCTGACCCGCTGGAGCCGTCGCTTCAAAAGCAAGGGGAGAGTGGGGTGGCCGTGGCGGGGGAGGCAGCCAGAGCCGGCAGAGCCGGCGTGGCACGGGCTGGCTCCGCCGGGCTCGGGGCGGCCCCACGCACCCTCACCCCTGGCAGGGACACTGCTCCACGTCGGCTCTTTCAGACAGCAGAGCCCCAGAGGCGGGCGGGTCCTGCCCAGGGCCGCAGATCGGACCATCCATCCGTCCGTCCACCCAGGCCCCTCGCCACGCTCTGTCCTTCCTGGCAGGTGTCTACCCTCCCCGCTCCGGGCCCCCACAGGCTTTGTTTGATGGGCAGCTACCTCACTCACCGCTCTGCATCTTATGTGTCACTGAAACAGCTGTGTCCAGGGGGAAGGACGCAGGAGACGCCGCCCCGTGTGTGAGCAGAGGGTCAGACTCGCCCCCCCCCAGACCTGCCACTCTGGTCCAGGAACCGGCTGAGAGAGCGCTCCCCGAGCCCCCACCTGCTGAGGCAGGGCTCCAAAGGGGGGCCGAGGTCACCGCGCGGCCAGGGGAGGAGGCCGGACGTCGGCCCACCCCAGACTGGCCACGCACAGCTTACAGGTGTGAGAAACAGCTCTTACATAGTACACAGACCTAAGTCCAACGGGAAACGCATCTGGAGAACACCAAAAATGGCAGTGTGGACACTGCGCGAAGACTTCCTAGAAAACAAAGTCACGAACGCTCCCTCAGCAAAGTGGACGCATGTCTGCAATGAAATGTCCGAAAGAAGCAGAATCAGCCATAAAGGTCTGAGCACCCGGCGCCCCTCCCTCGGAAACCAGGGGCTGCGGGTGAACTCAAGACGCCCGCGCGGGCTCTCAATTCGGGGAAGATGGAAAATGGACGGTGACGCCACTGAGACTGGGTGAGAGGCACCCCGACTCCGCGTGGCGGCCAAAATCGGACCCAGCGGTCAGAAGAGTAACTTGCCTTCACTCGCCCTGACCCTGAGAACTTTGTGACACTCGATTTACAGTTTCACTTCTACTCATTTATTCTAAGAAACAACCAGAAATGAAGACAAAGGTTTGTGTAAAAAGAGGCTTACAGCAACGCAGTAATGGCAGTTTTTAAAAACTAGAGCGACCTGCCCTGGCCGGGGGCTCAGTGGGCTGGGCATCGCCCCACAAACGGGAAGGTTGCGGGTTCAGTTCCCGATCGGGGCGCGTGCCTGGGGGGCGGGCTCGGTTTCTGGTTGGGGCGTGTGTGGAAGACAACCCACCGATGTCCCTTTCTCTCCATTCCTTCCCCTCTGTCTCTAAAAAGCAATAAAAATAAAATAAATAAAATAAGAGCTAGAACAACCCAAGTGTTTGATCACACAGATACGGTTTGAATAAATAAAAACCCTCATCGTGCAAGACGAGCCAGTCTGTTCCGACGATGATTTCAGAAACAAACACGAAAGCGTTAACCTCAGCATGTCAGATGCAGGGAGCAGGGCACAGGCCGGAGAGAGGACGCGCCCCCTGCCGCAGGTGTGCGTGTGTGCACGTGTGTTTGTTACACACGCGTGTGCAAGGAAAACGGGAGAAATCATGTCAGGTTGATAGATGATTATCTCCGAAAGTAACATTACCCATTTTTTTGTGTTTTATTTAATCTTTACTGTCCGTTTTACATTGCCTTTTTGTCCCCTTACCTACGGTTTCACATGTGTGTCATTTTTAAGCTTCGAAAACCGTGGCACCAAACAGCACACTCACAGTAACACGCTGACTCCGTCAGAGTCGCCCAGGACCCCCCACTCTCCACCTGACCCCCTCTCCCTCCGCTTCTGAGGAAGCTGCACATTAATAGCGCCTCCGTCCTGTCCCCGAAAGCCAGGCCCGTGGCCCCGGGCCGTGCACCCACCTGGGGTTTTCAGAAGGGGAGGGGAGCCCCAGCCTCCCCCTGGGCTAAGTAAGGCCAAAGCCCTCCTGGCCCCGGGCGAGGAGCTGAGCTTCTCCAGCCCGGGCTCTGGGCTGCGCAGAGACGTCAGGCAGTGGGACAAACCTGTGACAACCGGACACTAGGGGGCGCCGGAGGGGGGAGGGGAAACCGTGGGCCCGCCAGCCCTGCCCGGAGAGCACATTCCCGAAGGGGAAGAGGGAGACGCGGCGTTTCTGGGCAAACAAAACGTGAGGGAGCGTGCGGCCAAGAGACGCACAGGGAAGCCAGAGCCCCCAAATCCGGCACTTCTCCGGGGAGAAGGGAAGGCTCCAGGACAGACGCAGCAGGACAGTGAGCGGGGAGCCGAGAGAGGAGGACAGGGGTGCGTGCCTGCAAGTTGACACCAGCTGCGGGGACGAGGGGGGACTGCCTTCCCGGGCTACAGACACCGGCAGGACTTAAAGCTGACAGACTTGCACAAGCAGGAGGCGAGTGTGCGGTTGTAGCGTGTTCTGCAAAGTGATCCGAACACTCTGTTCTGTCGGTGACTGTGAGGGTCCCGACCGAAGCTGCCGGAACCGCCCCAGGGTCGAGAGGAGGGGACCAGGAATCAAAACCGACCGTGGCTCCCAGAGCTGAAGGCAGCAGAGGAGGAGACAGAACAGGGACAGGGGACGCTGCAGACGGGCGAGGACCAGGAAGGCGCAGAGCTGGCCTGCCTGCACCAGGGGTGGCACCCAACACGGACACCCCCGCAGGCGTGTGGGGGGTGCGGCCGGCAGACGGGAGCGGCAGAAGGCGGCCGTGAGCGGAGCGAAGAGACCCGCTCGGCTACATGAACTCAGAGAGGGCTGGCGATTCGCTGTCAGACAGTGGGGACTGTGAAGCCCCAGATCACTGGGAGGGAGAGTTTCCTGACGATAAAAGGATGCGTTTTCCAGGAACGTAGAAGGATCGAAATTCCCATGACACTATGTTACTGCAAAATGTAAGAAGCAAAAACTGACAAGCCTCTAAGAGACGATGAAGAAATCCAGATCAATTTGACAGATTAATCAGAAAATGACAGCAGGGATTTGAAAGACAAGAATGAGAGGATTCGGAGCCTTGAGCTACCGATTGTGCAGAACCCAGAATCCGAGAGCCGGGCGGCTCCATCCCCCCAACCGCACTCGGAGCCCCGGCCGAGGCCGGCGTCTGCCGGGACGTCGCCGAGTGCCACGTCCTGCCAGGGCAGGTGGAGCGGCTGAGCACGGTCAGAGGAAGCCCCGGACACGACGGCAGGGAATCTGAACTCAGTAACAAACCAGGCAACTAGGAAATGGCCACGCAACTCAAAGTTCAGTAACATGCTTCCACGAGTTCCTTGTCAAGGGAGAAACGAAATGAAATAAGAAGGCGCTTTGCAAATGGAGCTCAGTGATTTACCTCCACGTCACAGAAAGTCAGGATGAAACAGAGTGCAAAGACCCAGTGGAAAATAGTCGAGATGAACGCAGAAAGTAGTTCACCAGGAAAAAACCAGCGTTGAGAAAAACCAACAACCAAAAAATTGGTTTTCTTTGAAGACTAATAAAATTCCTAGGCCCCTACTAACGCTGGTTAAGAAGTGAAACAGAGAAGACTCAGAGCAGCCACAGCAGCAGCGGAAAATGGAAATTCGCCCCAGTCCACAGGCGTCCGGAGATTTTAAAGGGCTGGGTGAACAGCAGCTTCATGTCACGAACTCTTAAGTTAATTGAAATGCAAAAATTCCCTTGACGAACACAACTTGTAATTGCTACAAGAAGAAATAAAAATGATCAACAACCCTATATCTAGGAAAGAAATCAAATCTGGAATTGTAGATCTTTTCATAAAAGCATCATCACCAGAGGCAGATGGCTTCCCCAGAAACATTTCCAATGTTTTAGAGACTAAATAATACTAATTACATGAACTCTTCAGAGTAGAGAAAAAAAGAACACTCCTCAATTTGTTTTGAGGTCGGATTAATGTTAATTCCAAACCAAAGGGATTTAAAAAGGAAATTAGGCAAACTGTCGTAAACGCAGATGCGAAAGTACTAAGCCAAGTGTTAGCCAACAGTAGGCAATATTTCAAACGGACAAACAGCCCAAAATACAGTGTCTGTTCCACGAACGTAGGTGTGGTTTATCATTCAAACATTCATGTGCACCAGATAAAAACAACACAGAAAAGTCACGTGATCATTTTGTGGAAGACGCATTTGATAACATTCAATTTATGAACTCAGTTTAAGCAGACGAGAACTGGGAGGAAGGCGCTGACCCTGGTGAGGGGCGCGCACACGAAGTCACATTCACTTGGAGTGTTGCTCGCACGAAACGTCTCCTCTCTCGGCACGTGTCCAGCACACACCGCACCGCAGCGTCGTTGGCTCCAGTCCACGCTGCACACCCCGTCCCCGGAACCGTCTGTCTCGTAACTGCAAAGCTGTCCCCTTGACCTACTTCTCCGCATTCCCCCACCCCGGCCCCCGGCAACCACACCTGCCGCCTGCCCCTGGGGGTCCGGCTGTCCTCGACCCCACGCGGAAGTGAGAACGGAGTCGTTCCCTCCCTCCGTCCCATGCTGCTCCCTCAGCAGAATCCCGGGCCCCCCCACGCTGTGACAAGCGGCCAGATGTCATTCCTCTGATGGCCGAGCCGTGTCCCGCTGTGCATCTAGTCCACACGCCCACACTTTGATTTTACGTGGCCAGCAGCTAGACTAAAGCTGCAAAAGGAATCCAAGAAAGCTTTCTGTGCGGAGGCACTGAAACCCTTGGGGGAGGAAATACTTTAATGGCTGCACTGGAGAAAACGGAAAGTTTCCATCAAATTAAGTGAAGAGTAATGGAGTCGTTTCGCCGGAAGGCTCTTTGGCCCTAAAGATCATAATCAAAGTTTTTAATCAAACAGAGTCTTTCCCGTCAGTTGATTAAAATCCTATTTTAGATGGCTTGCCCTAAATTGCCCTGCTCACTTCAGTGTGGTTAACGCGAGTGGCAGTTTCTGACACCGGTGACGCCAGCCGAAGGAGAGTCTGACGCGGGGACAGAATCCGGCTGATCGGCGGTCACGCACGCACCGCGCGGCCCGGGGTCGGAGGGCGGCACGCAGCCCCTTCTCCACCCACAGCCAGCTCCGGAGCCGGGCAGGACCGGCTCCATGCAGAACCGGCGTCTGACCAACTTGGACTCCGTGTTCCACGAACTGAGTACGTATTAGGTGTCACTCAACATCCCGTTTAAAAGTTAAAAAAAAAGGATGTGGGGAGTTACACACGAACATACGTCTCTCACCATCACTCCTGCCAACAACACGTAGAGAATTACGACCACCTAGTGCAGCTTCCTGCTTTTGCAGAAACTCCCCATCATACTCATCTGAGAACACTGTTCTGCCAGGAACAGGCGTGTGGCTGAGGAAGTCCACCCAGCCAGCACGGACGGCCACAGGCCCTCACTTAACTGTCTGGGCGGCAGCGACCCCAACCTCTGACCCGCGGGTCAGCTGAGTGACGGGGGCGCGGCGTGGGACAGCGCGTGGCCCCACGTGTCCCCCCCACAGGCCGGGCCAGCGCTTAGCATCAGCTACAAAGCAAGCTGAGCGTCTAAGAGACTCTGCAGTGAACACTGCCCACAGCGCAGCACAGACCGTGGAGTTTAAATGCCAGTCACTGGTCCAAAGTCGCTGTTGCAGACAGTGCCGTAGCCAGCAGTGGTGACGTGTGGATGTCCCAGGAAACACCATGGAAAAGTCACTGGTTCTGACGGACCGAGGCACCGCCCTCCCGACCCCGCACGGCGCGGCCCCTGTCCGAGTTCCCGTCCACCGGGACCCGTGAGTGCGGCCAGCGGTCTGTGGTGCCGGCCAAGTTCAAGGTGCGATGGGCATGCTCTGTGTCAGCACCGTCTGCCTCCGGGGAAGTGTGCAGAGGTTCCACATAAAATGTTGGTCAAATCCAGGAGGTTGTGACTGTCCATCCCGACCAAAGGGGTCCACCCCAGCGTGGACGCGCGATTCCCCGTGGACAGTGCATCAGCATAAGTGGTAAATCCCGGGGGAAGTCCTCGTCCTCACAACGGACGCCCCCCAAGCAGCATAAAATGTAGGACCTGCTCTTGATAAAAACCCTTCCCCGCCTGGAAGTCAGAAAGACGTCTCGAACATCAGGCTGTGTTACCCGCACCGCACGGCAAAGCATCACATTTCCCGTGAAACAGTGCGGAGTGTGGAAGCCACTCACTTCCCTAGAAACACTCGCGTGTGCACGCACACACACACACACACGGCCACGCCCTCCGGCTGACCCACAGGGAGGCTGCGGAGGGGACGCTGAGATCCAGGGGAGCAGCTGAGGGCCGACTTCGGGCACCTGCTCACTGTTCCTGTGCAGGTGACGCGCCCCGCCCTCGCACACCCAGTGCATCTGGGGTTGGTGGCCATGACGGCCGGCCACCCGGGAGGCGGCCACTGTCACCTCATTTTACAAACGTGGGGTCGCGGCTCAGAGAGCTCGCGGCCTGGTGACTGCAGGGTCACACTCTCAGCCGCGAATGCGGATGCGCCCTGAGGTGTGCTGTCTGCACAAGAACACTTCAGTCCCTCGGGGACAGCGGCGTCACTGTCGCCGCATAGAAGGGCGCGCCCACGCGTGCACACGGGAAACACAGACCATGCCCCGAATGGAAGCCCCCTGCGCTCCCAGTCACGGGCGCCCCCGTCCAGCTGCTCTGAGAAAAGGAGGCAAGAGTGGCATCGCCAGGGCGGGCGCTTTCCCGCCCGGGGCGCCGGCCACACCTTCGGGTGAGGCGGCCGGCGAGGAGCTGGGCCCCACGGCGCAGGGTCAGTGCGGCGTCTCCGCCTCTGGCCGCGGCTCCGGGAATCTCATCAGAATTGCAGCTTCAGTGTGAGTGGCAGGACTTTCCTCAGTTCTAAACCAGCATAACGCTGCCTTTGATTTTTAATCGGTTTTACTTTTCCAAAGCTGTCTTAAACTCTCGCTCCAGCTTCCCCGTTGGTGCAGGAAGGCCAGGCGGCCCCGGAGGTGCCACCCCAGCTCCTTCCGATGACAGGGCTCAGCTGCCCGAGCGCCCCACAGCCGCGCAGGGGCCTCGGCCGCACTGGGTCCACATTTGCACCCGGGGCAGCTGGACTCACTCTCACTCTGGAGGTTGTAGGAGCACAACCTGTGCGGGGTTTGTTCCCGACACCGACTGATCGAGCCCCAGTGAAGAGCAGGCTTCCAACTCCAGAGACAAGCCGACCGTGACATTCATTCTCTTATCAGAGGAAGGACTTGGCACAGTGAGTGTTTCAGGATTCTGGGAAGAGTTACTAGTCCTCGTGACTCAAGATTTCCGACACAGCGTCCTGAGAGTATGAAACTGCAAGTAGCTAAGTTTTGGCTGTTCCTTTTCAAGTAGGCCAAAAATATCAGAGTGAAGAAACTGGCTCCTTTTAAAATGGGAGAACAATGGCATCTGAAGCGCCGTGTGGTTCGCCCCTGGAAGCACAGTCTCTCTCAGGATGGGGGAATCGGACGAACTCGGGGGACGGAAGCCCGGCACTGAGTCACTGAGGCGGGTCCACTGCCTGCGCCCCCGCCCGTCCCCCACAGGCAAACAGACGAGACCAGCTCACTGCTGGTTTCAGAGCCGCTGAGCAGGGAAGGGAAGAAGGAACACTGTGGACAGACCCGGATGGAAGCCCCAGGTCCGCCCCGAGGTGCGTGCCGGGGGAGAGGCGGGGAGCGAGCGAGGGCTCTTTCTAGTTAAACACTTGGGATTAAAGCACTTGGCAGATGAACCAAGAACCTCGAGTAACTTCCACAACTGTGGCTTGAACGGGACCGTCTACCAAGGACTGGAAGCCCCCCGCCCCAGAGCACCTGCCGTGTCCTGCAAGTTGAAGGCCCCCGCGCAGGAGCCACCGGCATTCACGCCGTCTTGGTGCAAAGCGACGTGGACCAAGCCTGTTTTCCACGTCGCGGTCAGCACCTAACTGAAAACACCGCCCCGTCTTAGAACCGGAGTCAGTCCCGGAAGGTTGGAAGCCCAGCTCCCGGCACGGCTGCGAACCGCTCCACCGCCGCCCGCCCGCTTGTCCGCACTGGGGCTGAGATCACGTCCTTATTTAAGACCAGCCCAGTCGATTACCCGCTGAGACGGCAACTCTGCTCCCTGCAAAATGAAACTCCTCCGCTCCCGCGAACCTGAACCGGCTGGGGACGTCTGAGTCATTTCAGGGAAGCGGGTTCTTGGGGAAGACCCGGCTCTTCTCCGGAGCTGCGGCATGACGACCTCGGGAGGGGCTGGGTCTGCAGGGCCTCGCTGCCGGGCCCCCGTGCGTCCGCCCGGCTCTGGCTCCGGGGGCAGAGCCCAGCGTGGGGGGGACGGCCCCGGCCCCCGGCAGACGAGTGTGAGAAGAAACCGCTGGGGCATTCACTCCGTCCAGGCTGAGCGTCGCGTCCTCGTGGCTGCCGGCGGGTGACCTCTCACGTCCGCCTTGTGCCCGTCAGCCGCGTCGCGCCAGCTCCGCGCACAGTGACAAGGACAGCGCTGTCTTGGGCCACCTGTGAGGAGCTGAGCCTGTCGTGATGGGTGCACCCCTGCCACCAGGAACGGGGCTGCGTCACAGAGCAGTGCATCAGGTGCCCACAGCGGGGCCCTCGGCTCTGTCCCAGGGGAGTGACAGCAGGCGCCTCCGGCCACAGGGAGCTGCCGCCACCGGGGAGCCTCGTCTGTCTCCAGGAGGGACACGACCTCCTGCCGCAGTCAGTCCAGCAGCAGGCGCTGCGTCCCTACGCCCGAGGCACCTCGCTGACCCCCTGGGATGATACAGGAGCCAGAGACCCGGGCAGAGGGTCCGCTGTCCCTGGACGCGGACACCTCGGCACGGCCGGTCAGCGTGGAGCACTGTAGGTGCCGGGATCCCCCTCACCCCCGGAACCACCGTCAGCCAAGGCGACAGGCTTGGGCACGCGTGCAAGAAATCCCACAGGTCTCAGAAGCTCGGGTCCACCGACCCCACAAGGGCCCACTGACCAGTGGGAGGCCACCAGAGCGAGGTGAGTGTGACGAGGACGTGATCAAGTGACAACCAGGGCACCTCACAGCCCTGAGAGGTCGAGGGGAACCCAGGCCCACTCAGCCCCGGAACGGCCCCCGGTTGGCAGCTTGAGCCACGTCGTGGGGGTTCTGTGGGGACTTGTCTTCCAGCGTCAGACGCTGCACCTGTGACCGTTCCTCCTGCCCACGAGGGCAGAGCGTGCAACCCCGCCCACCTGGGGCCTGGTCTGACCACCGTCCCCTCTCAGGCGTCCAATGCGCCGACTGCCGAGCAGCCCCAAGGCCGGAAGTTCTTGTTTTCCGGGCACTGTGGTTCGTTCTGAGCCCCGTCCGTCCATCCGTCCGTCCGCACCCCAGCCGAGGGAGGCACCAGTTCCCCTCCACGTGGGCTGCGGGCTCTGGGGCTGAGTTTTCAGAAGCCAAACTGTACCCACTCAGCCCGAGAGTCGCCAGGCGAAGCTGCGCACAGGACAAGAACCCACTGTCACTGAAACGAGGATTTTGGACGTGTGTCTGTGCGTGTCAACGGAGTTTCTAAGTTTGGGTGAATTACCTTCAAAATGCCAAAGACTGGTCTGGTGTGCAGGGTCCAGCAGAAGTGAGGTCTGCCTGAGTGTGGCCGGCAGGGTGCTAATGCGGGTGTGATACTGATCGTTTTAACCTGAACGTTTCACCTCACATGTCACATGGCGCACTTGAGTGTGAGATCAGTATGTTACAGAATTCCACCCTTGTGATTTTGTAATGAAAAGGGGGCGTTGCTTGTGCTGGACCCTGCGTAGAACAGGCCTGTGCTGTGTCTGTCTAAACGCTGTTCTCACTGATCAGGGCTTGCAGGTCGGGCTCCTTCTGGCAGGTGAGCCAGCTGATGTCGAACAAGCTGGCGGCCGGTTCCGTGGATGGCCAGGCGCAGGAACGCCGCCGGTCCTGGAGCGTGCCTCCCGATGCCACGGGGAAACCCTTCCACAGCCGGGCCCTCCGCTGAAGGGACGGTCTCTCCACAGTGACAATGCCGTGCATGTGAGGCTGTGGCCGGTGGGGGTGGGGCGTGAGCTCCCTGAGGGTCCGCCAGCTGGGAATTTGCTGCCCGACTCGCTTCCTGCGCGGCCTTGGCACTCGGCGGACGAGGGCTTGGAGAATAATCAACCCTCCCACTGCCCACGGACCTCCGCAGAGCCGCCGGGCACTCCTCGTGCCTTCATTCCTGAGAGGGTTTCCAAGCTGCGAACGGAAAACACGAACTCCCAGGAGCACTCTGGGAGAATTCACAGCAGTTACTACAAATTCTAAAAAGAAAGATCAAATCCAATGAAAATTTCAAGGCATATAAGAGCTTTAGAGAGCTCAATGCCAGGATGTTAGCAACACTGAGAATGTGGGTTATTTCCTCCTTTTTGCCTTCAAAGAGTCTCTTCCAAATGTCGTAACAGCAGTATTTTCTAAAACGCACGTCAGCCCCAGAGGGGCTGGCCACGAGACGCCTGTCCCAGGTGGACGGGCCTCTGGCGTGCTGACCCGGCCGCCCGGGACGCAGCACAGGTGAGGGACAGGTCCTGCGGCGTCCTCGGCGAGGGACACCCACAGGCAGGACCGGGCCGGCACCCAGCTCCCCTTGAGGCGCACACCCACCGCTCGCTCGGCAGTCACCGCACCTGGTCGCACGCGCTCAGACAAGGCAGCAAAGCCACGTCACACGAGACGCCCCCTGACCTGAGCCGGCGCCACACACAGACCGAGTGCAGAGCTCGGCACGCGGCCACACTCCGGGGGGCAGCTGCGTCCAGAACGCTTCCGCGAGAACAGGACCCCGAGCTGGGGGGGAGAGAAGCGCACCGGGCCGAGGCCGAGGGGCCGCGGGGCACAGAGGCCACGTGGTGGCCGACGCCAGCGTGGGTCCCTGTCCGGTCCGCAGACCCCTCAGCCGTCATCCCTGTGGGCGGGCGCCTGGCGCTCAGAGCCCACCGCTCTGTCTCGTCTGCCGCTCGACTCTGCTCCCCGTGCCTCTTGGGTCAGCTCGTCCCCCAGACGGCGACTCGGAAACCCCCACGAAGCGGCAACGGAAACCGGGAGGCGCGCTCACTGACGGCCGGAGCGCCCAGTCGGACCGGACCACGCCAGGCCACCTGTGCTCACCATGCACGGCGTGGGGGGGGGCAGAACGCGGCACTTTCGGACAAACCCTGGTGGAGCTGCCGCGGCGAGGAGCCAAAGGCTGCAGCTGCCGCTCATTGGCGTCGCCATGGAAACAAGACATCGTGGAAGATGGGATGCTGTCAAAGGACTGAGGAATTTAAGCCTCAGCAGAAAAACAGACAAACTCACTTGAAGGATTTTTTTTTTACCCAGAACAAAACAAAATTATCTTTTCTCCGCAACGGCAGCGCTCAGTCCCACCACCAACATGGCACTGTCCGTGCCGGGGTTCCTGTGGACAGCCTAACAAAGCCTAACAACGCCTGAGGATCTGTCCTCAGGGTGCGAAGGTAACGTGCCCGGGGTTGCTCGGCCTTCAGCTGCTCGGGGCTCCACTCCCACAGCACAAGCTCATCCTCCAGGCTGAGGTCCCGCCGCCCAGGCTCCTAGGCTGCAGCCCACCTGCCCCTGCCCGTCAGGATCGCCTGCCCTGGGGTTCCCTGGGCCGGGAGAGTGCCCCGTCCTCGGGCTGGCCTGAGTGCGCTGCCCCCAGCTCCTGCCGACGTCGCCTGGCCACCGGGCCCAGCCCAGCTCCAGGAGAGCATCTGCAAGGACCAGTCAGTGCCGCCGGGTGGGCGGTCACAGTGTCCACTGGGCTGGGCCTGGGCCCCAGGCGTTTGGTCCCCACCGACCTGCACGTTGCTGTGATGGTGCTCTTTCAAAGGGACATCAGCCCCGGCTGGTGTGGCTCAGTGGATCGAGTGCTGGCCTGTGAACCAAAGGGTCGCTGGTTCGATTCCCAGTCAGGGCACATGCCTGGGTTGTGGGCCAAGTCCCCAGTAGGGGATGCATGAGAGGCAACCACACACTGATGTTTCTCTCCCTCCCTCCCTTCCCCTCTGTCTACAAATAAAATCTTTAAAATGGGACTTCAGGTAAACCAGGTGACCAGCCAGGTGGGGGGTGGGCCTCATCCAATCAGGTGAAGGACTTGCAAGAAAGAGGCGGAGGCCCCCTGAGCAGGAGGGTGTTCTGACCTTGGGCCGTCTGTGGACTCGGGCGCAGCATCCCACCTTCCCCAGGTGCCCAGCCTGACAATTGGCCGGCACGATTCCATAAACCGAATGTCTGTCTGTCTCCACAGCCACGCACACACCCTCCCCCACGGCACGCCCCCGGTTCGCTTCTGGGCCCCGCCTTGCGCCATGGGGCTGATCTGAGCTAACAGATACACATGGAGACGCCCACACCCACCCTCCTTCTCTCTCCAAAACCGAGTCCCTGAGGCCAGAGCCCTCGGAGTGTGCCGGGGCGGCGCTCCCCCAGACGCTGGCCCACCGCGGGGCAGGCACACCCCTGCCCCCGGCCCACCAGGTCCTCCACCCTGGCACCCCCACCTGTGCAGCGCCTGCTGTGTCTGGCCGCTGCTCGGCCGGAGGACGGCAGGGGAGGCCGCGGGCCGGCCCAGGGCCACCCTCCGAGTCCGTCTTTACTCTGCAGGACCGTCTTCCATCACCACAGTAAGTGGTGACGTCCCAAACGCAGCCCGGCTCTCCTCCTTCCTGGGCCTCTCTCCTCTCCCTCATTAGATTAAGTTCTTCCGCGTTACCGAGAACAGCACTCCTTGGCCTGGAAATCAGTACAAATCTCTCATTTCCCAGCACATTTGCAAAATACCTGCTTCCACCCCAAACAGCGAGCAAAGGCCCCGGGTGCGCCCGGCCCCGCAGCAGCAGGATGGTGCAGACGCAGCTGCCGAGCGTCCCTGGAGGCCCGGGTGAGCGCCAGGCGCTGGCGGAAAAGTGCTGACGTCCTCGCAGCCGCTCAGCAGGGCCGCGCTGGCCCGTGTCAGCAAAGGGGACGGGAGGCGTCTGTTCTCAAAACGAGACCGCCCTGGCGGAGGAGCCTACAGTGGAGCCGCTGACCTGCGTGCACGGAGGGCCGGCGACTGTTTCGGGCACGTGGGGTTTCCCACTCAGCCTGCGGGAAGGAGGGCGTGGGTGGCCCGAACTGGTGACATTGCCCCACCCCCAGACCAGGGAGAGGCTGGGACGGAACCCTGCAGTCCCAGCGGTGCCCCCGGTGAGCAAGGTCAGCCCTGCACCTGCTGCTCAGGCGGAGAACAGAGCTGCAGTGACTCCGCCGCCCGCTGCGCAGGGACGTCCATCGCGAGGGGCGCCACGGGGTGGACGTAAATGAGGAGGAAGCCGCTTCCAGATTGGGGTTAGAAGGGCCACGTGGCCCGGCCACGCCCGGGCGCCGCCCCAGACCCCGCCCACCAGGCGGCAGAGCGGTGGGTGCGGAGCAGGCCGCGCTCCGGCAGTGAAGCGCCGGGAGGTCTGGAGAGTACTCGGTGACTGCCGGCTGCGGGTGGGCCCGGGGCAGCTCGGCCAGTGCAGACTGGCTCCCGCGTGTCCCGCGGCTGGCCGGACCCTGAGCCCTGTGGGGAGCGGCTCTCCACGCGGGGGCAGAGGAGGCGCCAGTCAGTACACTGGGTCCTGTCCAGGTGGGGGGGTCAGGCCGTGGGCGGACAGAGGCGCAAGGAGACAGCGCAGGGGGCAGAGGGCGCTGGTGAAGGCACAGGTCTGTGTGACAACGGACAGACCCTCGGTCGGAAGGTTCAGGAGACCATGGAGCGAGGTCCCGACACTGGGAATTGAACTTGTCGAGGGGACAGTGGCAGAAACGGCGCAGAGGGTGCACAGAGAAGGGAAACTGCCTGCATTTTGAATGAAGACAGGAGCAGGCGTCACCTGATGGAGAAGAGCCGGAGGGCGAGCCCGAGATGCTCCAGGGCCCCCCCCCAGGCGGCCGGAGCACACCGCTGGGAGCTGCGAGCAGGAGGGACGGGTGGGCACCCACAGCTGGGTTCACTGACCACTGAAGCCGCCATCCGGGCCTCGCTCAGAAAGGCTCCTTTACAAGTGTCCCTGCTCACGGACGGTGCCCCGGCCACCCCCGAGCTCGGGGGAGGAGGACTGGGCCGCGGGGTCACACTTGTCCCCATGTCCACCAGCCCTGCGGCCTCTCTGCGGCCCACGGGTCAAGGAGTAAGTTCACCTCCCAGGTCTTGCCGTTCAGGAAATGTGTTCTGTGAGGCCATGGCTGCCACAGAGAGCAACTCCGGGGATGGGTCTGGGCCAAGTGCACGGAAAGCCTTCCGGAAGGGAGTCAGCACTCCAGACGCCGCTAAGAACTCGTGATTCGTGGGAGCGGGTCATAACATCCACGTGGACGCGAGTTTGGAAGAAGCTGAGCCCGCCGACTGGGACGACCTTGAAGAGTCAGGGAGGAAGGAGGCGCAGCTTCGGCGGGAACAGCCGGAGTCCAGAGTCGGAGGCGGGGCTGAAGGTGGGGCTGTGCGTTGGGAGGCCCGAGGCCCAGCCGGAGGGGGTGAGCAGTTACTTCCGAAGGGGGAGCAGCAGGAGGCTTCCTGAGCGGGACCCCCGAGCGGGACCTGGCGCAGAAGCCGCGAAGATGTTGGAATGACCGCGGATTTGAAACGTCACGTGAACTCAGCTGACCGAGTGGGAGAGGACCGCCCGCTCTCGCAGGAAGTAGGTAACTCCTGCGAGTAAGACGCCATCACACGGCACCGCAGGGTGCCAGGCGACCGGCCACGAGGAGTCGACCACTGTGGCCAGTTCCATCGCTGTCTCCTTAAAACAAAGGCCGCAGCCGCCCAGCCCCCGGCCACAGGCTCCGCCGGCGAAGGAGGACTGGCCGAGGGTGCAGAGGACGGCCAGCACTCTTTATCGGTGGTGTGTGTTTCACGGAGGCTCACGCCTTGTCTTCTTAGACGCCGTCTGCAGCACGCTCGGCACACGGCACTGGGGTGTGACATCACCTTCACGTGTGCGGGGTGGGGGGGGCGATGCCGCCGAGACTCGCTGGACTTCGGGGCTTGTGAGCTGTCCACAGAGGTCGGAGCCGGCGGCCCCCCCGGGGTGCAGGGTGGGGATCCTACACTGATCCCACGAGCGGCGGGACCACGTGTGACATGTGGGAGACCGCAGGGTTTTCACGCCTCGCTCCTGACGCAGACAGGCCTTTGTGGTGGGAACCGCTGCATGTCCCCGAGCGAGAGGCCCCACCGGGAGCCACGGTCAGGCCGGAAACGCGGAGGGACTCAGGTGTCATGACTTGGCATTTCCCAGGAGCTCAGCCCCGAAGATCCATTAGTCACTTTCTCTATTTGGGGAAAATCCATTGTGGTGCAGAAATAAGGCTTCCTTCTTTGTCATTAGGGTGCATTCATAATTCTCGTTTCTGACTGTGCGGACTCGGCGTGACGGCTGAGTCGTGCGCTGGGGCGTGCTCGCGACATCAACGCTCTCCGAGTCTCTCTAACAAGCCCCTTCCC
>CM052548.1:84294440-84389690 GCA_028533065.1 Trachops cirrhosus
GTCGCATCCGCGAGGAGCTCAGTCTTTTAGGAAGCTTCTCGAGACTCAGCCTTATTAAAAGTCACCATAGGGAGGGTTAGCACAAAATTGCCTTCCAAACATCTGCCATAACATCAGCCGGGACACACCGTCTCGGTGGTGATGTCCAGTCAAGGACGCCGGCCTCCCGAGAACCGTCCGCCATGCCCCGTGCCAGGTCCGCTCCGCGTCTGTGTGAGAGGCGGGCACGGCAGCCTTACTCGCCACACGACGTCCACTCCAGCCCCACGTCATGGGAGGGCAGTGGCACCAGGTGGGCCGGTCATCAGAGCTGGGGGTCTGGGCGGGGGGACCTGCACAGCCAACTGCGGTGGCAGGTCGGCGGAGGCGCCAGGGAAGCCCTTGGCCAAAGCAAACACAGGAAAAGGGCCGATTGCCTGTCCGACCTGGCGTCCGAGGTCCCACGTTCAGAGAATCGCTGCCTTAAGTGTGAACATCCCGAGAGGCTGACGAGGCGTGGCTACAGCCTCGAGCAGCAGGTCTCCGGAACTTCCACAGGGAAGGTGATTAATAAAGGGAAGAGTCCTGGCAAGTGGCTCAGTGGGTTGGAGCACTGTCCCTACACCGAGAGGTTGCAGGTTCGATCCCCGGTGGGGGCGGGTATGGGAGGCAACCGATCAATGTTTCTCTCCCTCTCTCCTTCCCCCTTCCTCTCTCTCAAACCAATAACACATCCTCCGGTGAGGATTAAAATAAAAAATCTACTCTGGTGGTAACCATCACAGTGACTGGGGTCAGGGCGTGAACAGAGGGCCCTGTGGCCACCAACAGGACGCCCCCTGGAGCAGAGGAGGCCAGCGGGGACCATGCAGAGGTGGGACCCACAGGGCAGTGGGTGTTCGGATGCTCAGAGACACACGCTCCAGAAGCAGCTCCAGGTGACCAGCCTGGGGGACTCGGGGTAGGGGTGGTGACATCAGTGCGGTGGGAAAGCTGTGCCCCTCCCGTGGGTCCCTGGGAGCCCAGCCATCCAGCCCAGCACCCAGAAGGGTGGGGCTGACGCTAGGTCCACCCACCAGGCCCCTTGCGCGGTGCAGCGGCTTGAATGAGGAGGGCGGAGCCTGAGGGTCCAGAGAGGAGGGGTGGGCGTGGCCCCTGGAGGGCGGCTTGAGGCCTAGCGCTGAGCTGTATCAAGCCCGGTGGGGGCTGAAAGCAGACCGACGTGCAAGGAATTTCTTTGTTTCACTGAATTTATTGGGGTGACACTGGTTAACAAAATCATCCGGGTTTCAGGTGCACCATCCTGTAATACATCACCTGTACATCGTATTGTGCGCTCACCGCCCCAGTGCAAGGGATTTCTCCGCGATCTATTACATTGCCAAAGAAATCTTAAATTAAGAAGAAATCACATTTCTTGTCCTTCACGTAAAATGAATAGTGGAGGAAACTAAGTTAGGCAGGTAATAAAAGAATTTCAGGCTGAGCGCTGGCCAAAGCTTTGGAGGAAAGAATGAGAAATTGCCCTTTTCCGGCAGACTCATAGGGCTACGGGGTGTCGGTACGGATGCTTCTAGGTTTTGCAGCGCCCCTGAAGCTAAAATCTGTAATATTTTCAAATACACACAGCTATAAAAGTTTAGTATGCATTTGAGGGTGATTTGGTACCTACTTGTTAGTCTGAATACCAAAGGGCACAAGAAGGCGAGAACACTGAGGGACAGAAAATATTCTTTGTAGAAAAGTGAGGCCCCGCCTGTGAGCCCACTAGGGGCAGCGCGCCCCCTGCCGGACAGAGCAGCCCCGGACCTCCGGAGGTTTGCGCTCTCACGGGCAGGGGGCGCACTGCCCGCATGTGAAAACTGTGGTTCCAGCAGCCTTGCTGGGGCCTCAGTGCTCCGATGGCCCTCCGGGCGGCCTGACCCTGCGTCAGCTCCTCTGGCATGCACTGCATGTACCGCGCACCGCGCACAGAACCCCTAGAACCGCAGGCGAGTGGGACTCTAGCGCCTCAGACACGGTGAAGACCCACTTGCCCTTCCCTTACCAGATCCCGGAAGCCAGCGCACAGTCACTGCAGTGAAACCGAAGGGATCAGCAGCGGAGTTTGCAGATGGAACCCGGGCTTGTCGGGAACGCGGCCAACTTCCAAGGCCGAGCAGAGACGCTGAGGGTCACCTTGTGGGGACTGAGCCAGGGCCAAACACCTGGATGGACCGGGCTTTGTCCTTGCTGTCTGCTGGCTGAGTTTCCAGGACAACCGCACATGCCAGCCACTGGGCAAGACGCTGCGGAGTGGTCAGCATGGGGTGGCCAGGGTGGCCAGCCGGCGGGCAGCAGGGCTGCTGTTTGCTGCGTGGTCACCAAGATTTGACACCTCGAGGCACGAGCAGGGCAGGTGGAGGGGACGCACCTCCTACAAGGGGCCTGCAGGTCTGCAGACCCTCCGCCCGCGCCTCCCGGTCCCTCGGAAAACACATCGGGAACACGAGGCCTCTCCCTGTGCCCAGCACGCCGGACACCCAGGGAGGCACGCCGCCCAGCCAGGTGGGAGGCAGAGAGGATCTGGAAGAACAGGAACGGCCCCAGAAAGGCCATAAAAACATGTCCATGGGAACAGGGAAACAAACTCTGAATTTTACCAGTTTCCCCAGGTATTTGCTCACGATGTTCAAACACCTCCTTCGGGGCACAGGTGACGCCCATTTGTAAAGTGACAGTGCGTGACTGAGAGTGGGCTGTGGCTCGCCTGTCCCTCTCGTCCCCTGGACTCCGAGGCTGCTGGGACGGAGCCTTCTCTCTGTCTCTGGGCATTTGGGGCCGAGGTGCAGCTGTGACTTTTCCTCCAGGCGAGGAGCTGCGTTTGCTGCAGCATTTAAGGGGACAGCCAGGAAACCCCCGGCATGGAGGGACTGAACAGCCAACGTGAAACTCAGTTCACGCGACTGTGAGCTGGAAGACTCGGGCCCGGTGCACCCATCGCCCCCTGCGGCGCCCACCCCAGGGGTGCCCTGCACACCCCGAGGCCCAGCCAGCCCTCTGCCCGGCTGCATGGCCCCAAACAGCATCTTCTCCGCATGTTTTTACTCCACCCAGAGCATCGTTTGAGAGGAAAGCCCTCGGAGAGTCTGATCAAAGGGCGGAGACACAGGAGCATCTGTCAGGGGGTCTGCAGAGCGAGCTTGGGGCCAAACACGCCCTGTCCGTCAGTCCCACGAAGCCCAGCTCACAAGGCCCAACAGGCCACAAACCAGACAGACAGCGGAGCCCAGTGAGAAAGCAGAACAACACACACACACACACTCCAAAAACCCCACAAAGAACGAAAAATAATCAGACAGAATCGGCCAGACAGAATTGTCGTAACTACTTTCCCCAGACAGATCGCCAACGCCCAGGGCCAGGGACCAATTCCTGCCTATGCTGGATGCTTTGTTCCCAGATGTACATCGGACTTTATTATAATTTCATTTTAGAAAATGTTATTTAAAACCCTGTGCAAATGTAACTGGTCTCCTCTCCTGCAAAACAGGATGACTCCTGCCTGCAGGCTTCTTTGGTAACAATAGATGGGTGAGTGAGAGACCTTTGAAATCAACCAAGATTTAGAGACGGGGGAGGGGGGTGGCACTGGGTCACCAGCCACATGTTCTCCTGTCTGAATAAAGCTCCTTTGGGAAGTTCCAGTGAAGATGATAGAAGTAGCCCCTGCGTGCAGTGTGTTAAGGGCAGTCACGTGGGACACCTGACGTGAAAAGTTTAGAGCCCTGTCACCCACCTGCGTGGGAGCCCCGCACACACACAAAAGCCACGGTGAAGTCCACGTGTGAAGGAAGCGGACGTGAGGAGGGGAGACAGGGCTGGCAGCTCGACCGCTCTCACTGCCGGTCCACGCAGCCGGCCCAAGACGCTGCGCTGCCAGAGCCTCTCACGGAAACCTGGAAACTCTAACAACACCACCTGCACCGCTCACGTCTGCAAGAGTTCGTTTTCCAAGCGACTCCCCTACCTCCGAGAGCCTCGCTTTCACGTTGTGTTTTGTTTGGCAGGTTTATGAGGCCGCCGCACTCAGGGTCCCTCTCCTCCGGCACCTCTGCCCCCGCCTGGCTGCTGGCCGCGCCCGTGTCTGCCTGCCACCCCGCATCTACTGCTCTCCTCCACCTAGCAACAATGTTGCCACTCACAATGCAACACTTTCACTCATGGGGCTAACCCCTCAGGATCAGGAACAAAATAGCCTATGAAGAGCTGCCTGCAGATTATCAACTAGTGAGCTAGCTGTCAGGGGGATGAGTGTGGGGCGATGGCTAAATACCGGCAGTTCGGGGACTGCTGTCTCTGGGTTGACCGGAGAGACCGTGTCCACACTCGCATTCAGGTTTCCGCCATCCCGACCACACGCGTCTCTGACCGCCACGTCTTCGCGCCACAGGAGAGTAGGTTCTGGAGAAGCCGCAGCACGCGGACACAGCCACCCACCACGACGACCGAGTAGCCAAGTTTCTCCTCGGAGTCCCATCGGGTTCCACGACAGTTTAGTTTCTGGGAGAATCTGCCCTCTCCGCCACCAGGACAAACAGAAACATTGGATGAACAAGTATCTGTGATCGCAGCAAGGCCGGGGTGTTGAGGTGAATTTCTTCTTTCAAATTTCCCATAATGTTGAGACGGTTTAAGGTGCAGGCATCTATGAGAACGTAAGCACGCGGGTGCACGCAATGCAGGTGGCGCCATGGACAGTGGGGGCGCCCTGCCACCCCCCGGGGGTCCCTGAAGGCCACTGGTGCTGACTGGGACGAAGTTCTTGAGGGCAGTAAATATCCGAAGTGCCAGACGTGTGCCTACACTCGGAAACAGACATTCACTACCTACCCTACTTGTCCTAGAAGCAGTGACTGACACCCTGGGGAAGGGAGACTCAGGGGCCCCAGGGTGGCTGGAGCCGCAGCCCCCCCACCCCCAGGTACAGTGTCTCCCGCTGCTCTGCCACTCATGCCCACCAGGTGGCGCTGCTGCTCAGCCCTTCCTGCAGAAGCCACTTCTGCTGTCACCGCACTAAACAGGGGCAGAGCCTCCTGAGTGACCCGCCCATGGCCACTGGGAAAGGGGCTCAGACCCACACGCAGCCGCCAGCACCGGGAACCTCCCATCGTCCCTATGTGCTAAGACTTCCCCACCAGGACAAGCCCAGCCGTGCCTGGGGAGGCATCCCACCCGCAAGGGAACAGCTGAGGAGTGGGGGGCCGTCCCAGGCCTGTGCGGGGCCCAGAAAAGCGCACTGACCCGCCCTCGTGGCCTCGGCGAGTCCCTGTGCACCTTGCTGTCCCCACCTCGGTCCTGCCCCCCTCTGCACCTCTGGGGACAGGTGAAGGAGTCTGGGGGCTTTCTGAGGGCTGGGACACAGGGGGAGCAGGGAGCCTGGTGCGGCTGAGCACCCACAGAGCACAGGGCGGCCGGCAGGCCAGGGGACCCTGCCCCACACTGACAGACGTCCCTCCAGAGCCACCAGTCCCTCCTCCCCCCCCCGGAGGGTAAAGCCCACAGCACACCCAAGCCGCTGAGGAAGTCGCACGCAGCATGCCACGACCATTCCTGAATGCATGCCCCGAGACTTCGCATCTCCATCTCACTGAGACTGAGCTCATGGCACAGGAGTCAGTGGGGGAGCCCGGGGGGTGGCACAGAGTCGCCGGGCCTCCGCCTGCTGCCCCCACAGCAACATGGCGCACTCAGGGGCCACCCCTTCCCCCACTGTTGCCACTTTTAAATTCCAGATTTCAGCCGAGAAACAGAACAGAAAGGAATCCCGCACAGCCGTTCACCGTCCTGCACTGTGTGAGCACAAAGCTGCGTGTGCCCATGTGCTGACTTACTGCCAAGACCCCGCGCCCACAGCGAACGTCACAGGTTCGGCCAGAAGGGGGCG
The DNA here is from genome assembly GCA_028533065.1 of Trachops cirrhosus. NCBI lineage: Eukaryota > Metazoa > Chordata > Mammalia > Chiroptera > Phyllostomidae > Trachops > Trachops cirrhosus. The sequence continues at coordinate 84,300,346 of CM052548.1, forward strand.
TTGGTGGGCCTTTCCTGTGGGTGCTCGGCACTGACCCCACGTCCGTGAAGGCTGTGCCAGGAGTGAGCACCTGAGCCTGCCAAGCAGCCGCCGCGGGAGGGCCGGGCCTGAGGTCTCCGAGTCCAGCTCGGCTGCACTGGCTCCCGGGGGGCTACCGGCAAGGACACACGGCAGGGGGGGCCTGGTTAGCGGGCCAGCTTGCGCCTGTTTCCAGGGAAAGGACCCTCCACCTATTTGCTGGGGTGCTGTCTGCTGGCCCTGCCCGGTGCCCGGGTGGGGGACGCCCAGTGGGGGCAGCTCCGCCCCACACCTGGCGCCGATGGCCTCCCCTCCCCCAGGAACACTGACCCCTAGACGAACCCCGAGGCTCCATTCAATGCCCCATCCAGGCCCGTTCAGAAGGCCCCCAAAACCAACGCCCCAGCCGACCCCGGGCAGTTCACGCCCTGGAGCCTACAGGGCGGCGTGTTTGCCGAGGTCTCCGTGGGCACTGGACGGCCACAGAGCCGGCAGGGGCTGGACCCAGCGGATCAGTGCTGGTTGGTTCAGGAAGCATCGCCGCAGAGAAGCTTCTAGAATGTTTGGCCTTGAGCCACAGAACTGCTGCGTGGCCAGTTCAACTGGAAGGAAGCCATGAACCTCAGCAAGTGGCAGAAGCCACTCTCCCCAGCGGTGTCCCTTCCCACCGAGGGTCACGTGCTCTCACGTGTCACAGGGGCCACCCAGGCCCGAGGTGGCCCTTGGGGTCACGAACGAGCCACAGGGGATTGCGCGGTTTCAGCCTTAAAACTATTGATCCGGAACCTCCCGTCCGGGCAGTAATTTCCTGGCAGTAATTACACAGCAGGACTGGTTTCCTAATGAAGCCTGTGCAGGGCGCGGCACTGGTTTTTCTCTCTCCAGCTGGCAGCGGGGAGAGGGCGGCAGGGAGCGAGCGGTGCGGCCTGCTCACCCCCGAGGCCCTGACCGCCCGGGCCGCCGAGACCCGGGTGCGGCGGGACACGGCACCGCGGGGGCTCCAGGCTTTGCTCCCCCTGCCTCCTTCCCCTCGGTGCTGCCTTTGTACTCTCAGTTTATCAGCCCTAACATATGGCACCCTGTCTGCACAGCCTCGATTCTTTTGGAAAGAAAGAAAAGGAAATTATAAATAATTTCTGTATCTGGGTAAAAGAGACGCCTCTAAGTTCCTGGGTCCCTGAGAGAACTGACGCCCCTCACTGTGACCCCGGCGCTAAAATGCGGCACACCCGGCGCTGTGAGCGTGTTTTCTACGTAACTGAGCACCTTTGCAGCCACACACGCCCGCAGCACCCTTGCCCACGCTGGCCCGGCGGCCCGGCGCCCTGCTGCGGGCTGTTCCGTGGGGATTTCTCGTCCCTGCCGCGTCTGGCACAGCCAGGGGCTGGCGTGGGGGCGCCGGCCAGCAAGTGCTGCCTTGCAGGGAAACCTGCTGAGTCGCAGCAGAATACTTAGCCGCCGTGTGCCGTGGACGGTCCGCGCACCTGACTCCCCTCCTCTGCCTCACAGCGTGTCTCAGGGGTGGCCCGAGTTCACCCGGACACACCGCGGGCCAGTCCGCGCACTGCCGGAGCTTAAATTGACGCCAGGTGACACTGGCTCCCCGGAGCCGTTTCTCCTCCGGGCAGCTCCGTGGCAAGGAGAGCGACTGTCCTCATGAGTCTCCTGTGCTCGCTGCTCGTGAAGTTAAAGGCTCGGAAGGGACTTGGGGCTGGCACTGCCCGGCACAGCCGCCCCGCTCCCTCCGCACCGGTCCCTGGGCCGTTGTGAACTCAGCCCGGGAGCTGCCCCTGCGCGTCCTCGCTCACCAGCTCCACCCGCTGAGCTCTTAGTGCACGACCAGCTCTAACCCCTGCAGGGTCCCAAACCTTATTCCCCTCGGCCACACACAACAAAGGCGTTCGCTGGACCTCTGCAGGGGTTTCAAACCCGAGCTCCCCGCTGCGAACACTCCATTCGAGTCCTGTACACAGAACTGAACGACGTGTGTATGGGACTGACCTGCAAAGGACCTGCTGCCATGGAGACGACCCCAGACCACGGCCCCCGGCCCCCAAAGTGAACACCACGGACGTGCACATGGGAACCAGGTCCCGTGGTCCAGCGCACAGCTGTGAGACGTGGCCGGTGGCGGGCGCCCGAGCCACGCTCAGCGACCCCACAGGGCCCTCCGCTGGCCGCTGTCCCCAGGCTCACAAAGCCTCTGTCACTGGTCGGCGCCCAAGACAGAGTCAGAAGTTCCCAGGAACGCAGTGACTGTCTCATTTTGTGTTTATAAACATGCAGAAATGAGCCTAGGGGAAATACTTAAAATCTTTCTACCCTCGTGTTCATGTGCGAATCCCGTCACGATTGCTTCGCTCTCACCGTCAAGCGGAGATACAGCCCATCCGAAAAAACCAAACCGCTCCGCACGCTTCACGCTCGTTATTTCCTGGGCATCAGCGTTTGCACAGGTTTGTCCGTCCCGCTGCGTCACTGCAGAGCCAGCTCCTTCCTGCAACATCCGATCAGCCCGAGCGGCCGAATGGCTGCTTCCCAACAGACGGGGGACAGATGCCGGGAGGGAACCAGCGCAGACTCGGAACCCCAGCCAGGGTGCAGCCGACGTAAGAGAGTTCACCAAGCTCACTCGGCTCGGCTTCGTTCTCCCAGAACAAGACGTTTCCAAGCGACGCCACCGATAGTCGGACTGGCCGGCCGGCCACGGAGGCTGAGCGGCTCCAGCCTCCCCATGGATCCCCGGCCGCCTTCAGGAGGTGATACCCGTCCCCTGCATTTTGTATGCGGGAGGTCGTCTCCAACGCGCTAGCAGCACTGATGACGTAGAAACGCACACGGGTCTCGAGACACATCGCTTGTGCTTGTGGCATCCACACCCACGGTTCCAGGTCCCCACCCACCGACTTCACAGAGGAAAGCCATCGAAGAGATCTCTGTGGCTTGGAGAAAAACACCACCCAGAAAACTTAAAGCTAACTGTAGTCCAGACAAGAGCCAGCCACGGTAGTGTTTGTGAAGAAGGCCACTGCCCTAAAGGTTTCTAAACCACGCAGCACGAGGCCCGTCCAGGGCTGCAGGTGCACAGCGTCCGTGTCCCCACCCGGACTGGCCGCAGCTGGTTCAGACACCAAGGAGGCAGTTTCCACGGAGACCAGGCACCCTGGCCTGTCAAGGAACCACTCAGGGGTGAGTGTGGAGTAGGGGGAACTAGGATGCCATCTGAGGAGGCTGGTACTGGATTCACCAGAGACCCCGACGCCCATCCCCAAGTCCCTGCTGCAAGTCCTCCCGCACGGGGTCCCCATGTCCCCACTCCCCCACCCGTGGCTCCTCAGCAGCCCCCCAGGGAGGGGACAGCCAGAGGCATGTGCAGGCTCCACATCTGACAAGCACAGGGAGAGCTCGGGGTCAAGGCTGAGTGTCTCGGAGCTGAGAGGCGTGTGCACGTGTGTGTGTGCACACGTCTGTGCCGTGTCTGCTCGGACGGCTCCCGGGCCGGTTCCTCCCCCACGGCAGACACGCGTCACCTGCCCGGCACGGGGCTTTCCTGGGAGAAACGGAAGCTCCACGGCAACCCGCAGCGTCGCCTCACAGTCCGCCCCAGCTCTGTGTGTCCCCCCCCCAAAGTCCTCACAGGGGAGGGCGAGGGTCGGGCCGCCGCGCTCGCCGTGGGGGAGCGGCCCCATCTGACCCCCAGGCCGCGTCCGCCCCGAGCGTTCACCCCGACAACGAAAACCACCCGGGAATGGGTCTTTGCCCAGACGTGCGGCTGCGAGGTGCAAGTCCACGGAGAGCCGCCGGTTAAAACGTTGAAAGTTGAACAAGCAGCCAAGCAAGAGCCATGATCTGCCCCCGAGCTGATGCCTTTAAATTGTGGTGAAACGCGCACAGCACACAGTCCCTACAAAACCCGCGAGGTGAAACCAAACTCCCCTCACGCCCGCCAGGGCCCCGCCAGCCCCGAAACTCGGGAGCCACACCCGCTGCGCCTGCCTCTGGAGAAACCTCCACACCTGTCCCAGGTGACCAGGCGGCTCTGGGCACTTCCGATGACCTTGTACGGTAAAAACCAGAATTCCCAAATCTTCCCTTTCTGAACGAACTTACACTTTCCACAGCTGTAATTCCGGCCCAATCTTCTCTCTGCACATTCGACTCCATTTCTCCCCTTTTCCACCCCTAATGTCTCAGCCTCGGGTCCCCTGGAGCTGACGTAAATCGAGACACTCCAAAATGTAAAGCGTGTGTGGGGACACTGCCTCCACGCGTCCTCGGCAGTCAAGTCTCAGCGGAGGCAACGTTCCTGGTTCCAGAAGGTGAGTGCCTGGGGCCTCACGAAAAGCAAATAAAACATCTCCATTTGTCAATATTTCCCCTGCTAACTTGAAACTTCGTGTAAAAGAAACTGTCTAAAAATAGAGAAGAACTCATTTCAATATTTAAACTCCACTTAGATTCCCAGAGAACAGCACGTAACGTTTAATTAACTTTGTCATTATTTCTGGGGCTCCGCAGACTCAGAGTGGTGACTCAGCCGGAAGACTGGAAAGTTCATTCTTTCCGTGAACCGCGTCCTGCTTCCTGGCGCCGATGGACACGGTTTGTGGAGATCTTTGCTTATTCGCCTGAGAGCTGCTCGTTTCTCCTCGTCACCGATCAAAACTTTCGGAAAACAGAAAGAGGCTCAGAAACAGGAACCGCGCTCTAAACAAACTTCCCTACCAGCAGCGACTGCGCTGAAGTCACAGCGGAGACACAGTCGGGTGAAGGACCCGTTCTATGGACTTTCTAAGAAAGTAGTGTCCGCGATGTCCTCTGTCCATGTTCGTAAGTTAAAAACAAGGAAGACGTTACGTCCCGCAAACCTCCGTGCCTCGCAGTGGAAGGCGCAGCATAAACCACCACCGCACCAGCTGGGCACGGGGCGAAGGAGCTGATGGGGAAAGTGGAGAAACCCCAACCAGTCCATTCCCATGGTCATAGAAGAGCCCAGGACGCCTCATCTCCCGACAGCCGGGGCACCACGAGAAGCCGGACCCTCCTCTGACCCCACCACAGGGTCCTGGCGCCCAGACACCGGACTCCCGGAATGACCTCTGCAGAAAGAGACACGCTCCAGCTCCCCCTCGGAACTCGCTATTTCTTGGGTGAAAACGCATTAAATTAGAAACCCACCCGAGAGGGGAGTTTAGACGCTGGCCCACAGGTGGCAGGCGCCAGACTGGTTCCCTTTAAAATAAAGTTCTGTGTTTGTCCACTTTGGGCTTTTACTTTTATCCCCTCCACCGAGTTTCCTTGAACGTAGTGGAAACCTCAGCATGTCACTGACAGCCTCCAGCCTGCGGTGACAGGTGACACCAGGGCGGTCCCCACCTCAGGACGTTGGCAAGTCTCACTGAGATCCTGAGGGTTTGTGATGTGACATCGGTGTCCCTGCCCTGACCGCAGGGGAAGCCTATGGGGACAACAGTCACCAAGTGTGTTCCGGGCTGGCGAGTAAAGGCACTTTTCCCTTAAAAAATCAGTATAATCAACAACAACAGAAAAACAGCTTTGAAACGAACGTAGTCAACCTTGTGAGACCATCAGTTTCCCTTTAAATCCAAGACAACAGCCCTGTGAATGAATCAATGGCCTTTGTCCGATAAGCTCAGGTCTCCGAGCTCAGCCCATACTGGCTGTCGAAGCAGCCAGCCTCATTCGCTGGCCCGGGGGACATGCGACCTGCACAAAACCAGCGCCAGAAAACCCGACGCCTGCGCCGCGCCCCCACCGCGCCCCCCACCCCTCACCACGCCCCCACCGCGCCCCCACCCCGCCCCGCCGCGCCCCCGCAACACCCCCGCCACGTCCAGCCGCAGTTGCGGCCCGCACCCCCCGCAGAGGGGCGGCGCACTCACCTGTGTTCCTGTCGGGGGAGAGGCAGCAGTGCTTCTGCAGGATGCCGGGCAGGACCTGTGCCAACACAAAACACAGGTGGTTACGCCCAGGCGCCGACGCGCATGGCGACATCGCCACGACTGTGAGCCCAGGACCGGTCGGCAGCCCCCACATGGAACCGAAAACCCTGCGGACGTGCATCTTCCACCAGCGGTCGGCCGGGTGCGCAGTGATGGCACGTGAGCCCTGCCCTGGGCCCCCGGGAGCCTCTCGGGCCAGCACAGGGGGGACACCCCTGGCAAATGGGCCCTCGGGGGGCTGTGACGGCCTCGGGACAGAGCGAGGCACCGTGGGCCCACAGCTGAGAGTGCGCGAGGCAGGTGGGTGTGCGTCTGTCCTTGTCACCAGCCGCTGCCTCCTCCACAAGACCAACCGCGAGCCCGCGCTCCCCCCGCCCTGTGTCGGAGGCGACCGCCCAGCTGTACGCTGGCCCGTTTGGCCTCCACCCGACCCCCAGCTCCTTCCAGAACCGTAGAGCTGGCCTCCACCTGCCCCGCCCCACCCTGCAAGCCGGAGCGGGCCCTCCTCTGTGAAAAATGCACACGGCTGAGAGAAAACCTCGCCCCCCACAGAGGCCTCCCCACTCAGCCCCGTGGGGCGGACCCCACCGCCGAAACCCCACTCGTGGGCCACAGAAACTGCCCGCAGGTTTCTAATGTTGAGAGTTTAGGGGAGACTCCCAGCTGGGGACGGTCAACCGGAGGGGCCCCCACGTTGAGAGACACCCAGACACCTGATAGGACAGGAAAGCATTTTGAAATGATGACACTATTTCAGAAAGAGCTGATATTTCATCCATAGCTCAGGAAGAGGATGTTTTGGCTATAAAAGGAAAATTTATAAAGTATGAAAGCTTTGGGAAATTACAAACATGGGAACAAAATTTAAAAGAATAAAGAGTTGAAAAGGAACTCAAGGAAATATCCCAGGAAGCAGATCATAAACCCAGAGTTGGGGGCGGGGGGCACTCAGCGTTACTGGGCCACCCGGGGTGTTCTGGGCAACCAGTGGGGGTCCGAGGAAAACACCCGCAAACAGAAGGGAACACAGTGTCACACAAACGCGGAGTCCGGTGTCTGAGCGCAGGACGTCTGCCCCCATTGGCCACGGGGCAGCCAGCCCCACCCGGACCCCACGACAGCCGCCACGCGCTCCGGTGAGGATTTGGGCTCGAACAGGGTTTCCGGCGTGGCCAGAGGACGAGGCACTGGAGCCGAGAGTCCGGGAGCAGTGCCGTGGGCCTTCTGGGAACCACACGACCCGCCGCACGAGCCACCAGGGAGAGAAAACCCCCTCGGGCAAGCCCGGAGCAGAACCCGCGCCCCCCAGGAGGGCCCGCCCCCGTTCTGGTGCTGTCGCCGAGGCAGGTAGTGTCCCCGAGAAGACACCCAGAGGCTGCAGCAGGGGACCTTCTGGGGGGTGGGGGGCGGCGGTGCTCGGGAAGGCTTCAGGGTCCCAGCCCGGCGCCTGGGCTGGCGGCCAGCGGACAACGGGTGGGCCGCCGGGAGGGCCGTGTCCCCAGAGTAGAAGGACCAGGGCCAGCTGGACGGAACAGAGCGAGGAAGGTGGCGAAGAGGCTGAGGACCGGTCCGGGCTTGTGTTTTGAAAAAGCAATTAGTGAAGAGTGACACTGTGACGTGAGAGGGGCCGAGGCCTCTGAGCTCCCCGTGGTGCGCCTGTCGGCTGCCGACTTATCCCAACGGGGTACGCGGCCGAGCTGAGTGTGGGGGGCGGGGGATGGGGGATGGGGGGATGGGGGAGCGCTGGGGGGCAGGCGGAGGAGGGCAGATGGGGTCTCTGAGCAGCAGGGTGCCAGGGCCAAGTGCTGACTCTGCTCTCCGTCGAAGCCTCTTGGAGCCACTTCCCTTTCCACAGTGCGGACGCGTACGGATTAAACGGAATTAAAATTGACTCACACGATAATGTATGGCACGTCGGCACGATCGTTTTTACAACTACGAGGAGGCAGAACTAAAATGTGCCAAGAATATTTAAAATGAGCAAGACAGCCACTTGGAAGGAAAGCGTCTCTCCTAGACGTTGCTGCAGCTTCCTCACTACAGCACAGAGGTGACTGTGGACTCAGTGTTGACCCCTTTACTGAGAAGGCATGTCCGGCCACCCCCGGAGCAGCAGCTCTGGGCAGAGAGCTGGAACACTGCCCCCACCCCCGTCACTTAGGACAGAATGTGCACAGCGGGCCACAGCCCCAGCAGGTGCGGAAGAGGCAGAGGCACCGATTTAAACCACGGCCACGGAGCCAGGGCGCAGCAGGTGGGAGGGCAGCCGGACAGATCGGTGAGCAGATCCGGGACCCTGGACACGCACCCACATACACACGGTCCACGGCCATTGGCCACGGGGCAAAGCATGCCCTTGGGGGAAGGACAGTCCTTTCAACGCAGGGCTCTGGGACCACGTGCAAAAACGCGAATCGCACACTCGGGTCTCACACTCTCACAAAATTGACTCAAAGTGGATTCCAGAGCTCAGGGGAAAACACGAAACACTGTGTCGCCCTGTAGGTGACACAGGAGAAACCCACACGTCCGTGGGTGCAGCGACGACGTCTCGGGCACACGACCCACGAAAGACATCGATCGGCCAGACTCCATTGGAATTGAAACTCTCAGCTCCGCAAACGGCGCCGTCAAGAGGAGGGGAAGGCAAGACAAGGAGGGGATTATCTACAAAAGGCACATCTGACGAAGGACTGTTTCCCCAAACCCACGAAGGACTCTTAAACCTCAACAATAAAGAGAAAGCAACTAGCTTCATTTAAAAAGTGGGCCAAAGACGGTGCCAGACGCCTCACCAAAGAAGAGGGGGGCACCGGAAAAGAGGCCCGGCCTCATCCGTCACCGGGGAAACGCAAATGACAACCACAGCGAGGGCACACACACCCACCGGGACGACCAACACCCGGCACTGGCCGCACCGGGCGGCGAGGACGCGAGCGGCAGGACTCGCACTCGGTCCTGGCGGGAGCACCTTTAGAAGCTTCCTCACTGATCTTCCTTCACCTGCGGCAGGTGCTGCCCAGAGAGACAGAGCAACCACTGTTTTCTAAAAGGAGAGAGGAATTCTCACAAAGTGTGTTAAGAAGAATACAATTGAAGCACCAAGAAAAACATAACCACGTAACTACTTGTTACTGATTTTCATACACAGAAACCGCAGGTAGGTGGGAAGATATTGTTGCTTCTGGGAAGCACTAATCTGTTCAGAAAGTATAATTATGTTTTTTATGTTATCTTCAAAAGCAGGAAAGTGACCGGAAGTCTGGGTGCGACAAGCAGACCCCAAGGAAGCCGGACCCCAAGGGCCAGGCCGCAGCGGCCACTCACACTCAACAGTCCAGCAGGTGCCAGTTGTCACAGGAAGGTTTGTTCAAAATGACAAAGTGGCCAAGTCTCCAAAAAGAAGAGCCGGGCCCGTCTCCTAGGAGACGAAGGCCCCCTGTTTACCGAGGACACGGAGCAGGTCGGTGTGCCACAGAGACACAGGACGTGCAAACCTCTAAGAGAATGCCACAGTCCTGGAAGTCACGCCGACTCTCCAAAATTCCAAAACCGCATGAACACCGGGGCCGGAGGCTCCAGCGACATAAAATGGAGAGCCTGACTTTCCAGAAGGGACCCGGCCACGCAGCAGTGGTTCGAGTCTGAGCCTCGGGGTCGATCGAGGGAAGCAGCCAGATGGGACCAGGCGCCGCCGACCCCAGTCCCGCGGGGCGAGCACTGTCCCTGAAATCAGAATGCTGGGAAAGTTGCAGAGGCGCAAACGCCAACATTGTGACAGCTTACAAAGCTGGAAAACTTAGAGGGAGAAAGAGATTACAGGTGGGACGGAAGTCGGCCTGCGGTCGCCCGTAGGGAAGCTAATGCAACGGTTCGTGGGTGCTAATACAAGAATAAACTCTGTTTCACATGCTCACAACTGCAAACCTACTCTGCCCCCTTCATTCTTTACATGTGTGATTAAAAGTGTAACGTTTCACAATATCTTACAACGGCAGGGTTTCACCAGGGCCGTGATCGCTGCGGTGTTTTTGCCTGTGTTGGTCAATAACTTCAGAACACAGTGTCTCAGAAAAGCTACTGTGTGAAAACAGGGAATTAAATTAAATGGCCGAGCATTTTTTAAATCAGGATTTAAGGGCTTAGAAAACTTGTGGTCATTAAACCGGTAATGCATTAATTCGCCACGAAGACGGCGTGGACAGGTGTGGGGAAGGGTGAACTGCGGAATGCTACAGGAAAGATGAATTATTCCATAAAGGCACAGCCTTCCTCGAGGGTTGAACAGAGGCGAATGGAGGGAACGGCCCCCTCAAAGAAAACGAGAACCCGCGAAGCACCGTGAGGCCGCGCTTCCCGACCCGCTGTCTGCACACGCACGTGAGTCCTGGGTTCGAGGGCTGACGTGCTGGGACCGGCGGACAGGCCCTCACACCAGCACCCGGCCCCCAGGAACAGCGCGGGAGACGCCTGAGGGGCCGCAGCGCAGCTGTGAAACGAGGCCCAGACCAGCGCCCGCCGGTCCGGTCCATGCTGCGCGCCGAGCGCCTCTCCGGGCAGGTCTGGAGGACGGATGCGTCCAGGCTGGAGCTCAGGGAGAGCGTCTCCCAGACCCACACCGCTGTGTGTTTCTGTAACGCTCTGTCCCGCAGAATTTTGAAATCTAGACGTTGATCCTGTTACAAGGTAGATGGAGGCGGGCGACGGGGCGCTTCCTGAGGACCCAGGTCAGCCTGTGGGGCGCCCCACCCCACACACGGGAGCAGACTCAGCGCAGATCCCGCAGGGAAGCCCTTTGAGGGGCGCGGTGAGACCCTCAGAGTGCCACCCGGGAGGCTCCTCCGGGACACTCGGTCGATCCGGTCCCCGCAGCCTGGGCAGCAGCCACCACCTGGGACACCAACCCCCAGGTTCTCCAGGTCCCAGCCCACAACCCGAGCCACAGCCACAAACAGGCCACCCCTCCACCCATGGAAGCCACCCCAAGTGCCCTGCGGCCACCGGCTCCCCCAGCACAGTGACCACTCGACTGACAAAGGGAGAAGGAGAAGACGGCCTACCTGAGCGGTCCCCATGCTGGCCGAGGGCGCGGGCCGAGGGTGGTCACTGGCGGCCACTGGGACGTGGGCAGCTACGGCCGAGCCTCAGACCATGGAAAGGCCTAGGACAGGGAACAGACAGAGATGGGGAAAAGATGATTTTATTTTTTTAAAGATTTTATTTGTTTATTTTTAGAGAGAGGGGGAGGGAGGGAGAAAGAGAGGGAGAGACACATCCATGTGTGGTTGCCTCTCATGCGCCCCCTACTGGGGGCCTGGCCTGCAATCCAGGCACGTGCCTTGACTGGGAATCGAACCAGCAAATATTAGGTTTGTAAGCTGGCACTCAGTCCACGGAACCACACCAGCCAGGGCAGGAAAAGATGATCTTTAAAAAAGGGTCAACAACCTCCCTCAGGGGAAAACAGGGATGTGCATAGAAAACATGACCCTGGGCAACAGTTAAATCCATGGAGAGCGGCCATGTGCCTCGGGGTCTGGACCTAACAGGTAACACCGTGAAAAACACCTCAGAATAGGGCCCCAACCTCAGAGTGTGCAACCCAATAGAAACCATGAAGCATCCCTCAGTCGAGCCTATGAGTCCTCGTGGAACTTGGTGGAAGCACTGTGTGTGAACAGAGACCAGCTCTGCAAAGGACCGGGCAGAGAGCCCAAGACGTGGACGGGCAGTTCCAGGAATTAACGATTGATCGAGGCCGCACCTGGAGAGAACTGAATGTGGCTTTTAAAAAAAAGAGGCGGTAGTCGGACACTTCGATAAACTACAAAACCCACTGCCCCTTTTGCTCACTGCGCGTGAGTGCCAGACATCCCCGCCACCCCCCGGGGCGAGGGAGATGAGGGGGAACAGGAGGGTGTTGGACAGACTTGTCTGCAGCACCGTGCTGGACACTGCGCTGTCCCTGAGCCGCGGTGGCAGGCAGTGCGCCCTGTGCGTGGCCCTCCAGAGCTACGGCCGGGCTACACGGATGCTCACAGAGGTGGGACAGGGCGGGGGGTGGAGGGAGGGGGTGTGCTGCGCTCCACGTTCTGAAATCTTGCCACCACAGTCTCTGCCCGAGTGCCCGTGTGACCCTCTGTCACTAAGGGCCGTCTGCGTACTTTCCAACTGCCTCCTAGGAAGCAAGGGGGATCGCCTGGTTTCCATTCGCACGAGCACGGCTGGCAAACGTGGGTCCTAAAATAATCCACGAACTGGAAAGCAGGCGTGGTTTCCGGCGGCCGGTGAGCACACAGCTGTCTGGCCATCCCTCCAAATGGGGTGTTGACATCACGGCCAGACAGACACACAGCCCCTCGGGCACCGGCATGGACGGACCTCCACCTCGAACACCCACCATCAGCCCTGCGAGCCCCCCGCCATCGGGCATTTGGGTTTTCCCGTTTTTCCCAGCTGCCAACAACTGTCTCCCAGTGGCCCCACGACGGTTTCTAAGACTGGGATGACTGGGTCACGGGACATGCACATCCGCGGCCCAAAAGGCTGCCAAAACGTTTTGCCGATTTGCACGCCACATGTTACCAACTTTCTGGTGTTGCCTCTGGTGAAAAAAGTTTCTCACTGTGCTCACGGAGTTTAACCGTCTTTTAACGTGACTCCCGGGTCCTGTGTCTGTGTCGACCGCCCTCCCACCCTTTGACCGGCCCCTCTGGGGATAAATTCTAAACTCCTCACTCGGACCTGTTTCTCGGCTCCAGCACCCTGGTCCGCTCCCCAGGGTTGAATGTTCTCTTTCTTTGCCAGCCACGTGCCGCCTTCGCCGTGGCCTGTTTGAACAAGTGCAGCAGGTTTAACACTAGGCGTGTGTCCCAGTCGAGCTTTCCTTCCCGGCTTCCATGAGCACCACTCGTGGGACCGCGAGCCCTGCGTTCAGGCGGTGACACCGTCCGGCACAGCTTCCACGTGTGACCGTGTCTGCCGGCGCTCGGTGAGGCTCCTCACGGTGTCCAAATAGCAACTCTCCCACAGGCAGGAGCCCCTTCACCGTCGCGCCTTCAGTTCGGTTTTCCCAGCCCCCAAGGCCGGCGGCCGTCCCCTCAGCCTGGTCTCCCAGGGAAGGAGCTTGTGGCTCCACGCGTGTCTTCCGACGGACCACCTGCCGCCCGTCTTTGCCGACGTCGGAGTCTCATGGCGCCTCCGAAGCTCCGGGCGCGAGGGTGCGGGGTGGATTCGTCCGGCTCCTCTACAACACCTGCTCCGCTGCCTCCTGTGCAGGACACGGCTCTGCCGCCACGGACTCCACCGAGATGTCACAGGCGTCTCGTCCTCAGTCACAGAAACCAACGTCTGAACCGCCCTCCCCAACGCGCTGCCCTGTCCCTCCCGCCCCTGACGGTCCCGAGACCGCGCAGCCACCTTCTCCAGAGCCGGCAATGGCGGTGCGGCCCGAGGGCCAGGCCAGAGCAAGGCCTCCGGCTCCAGGCGGTGCCGACGCAGGTGTGGACGCACACACTGAGGGCAGTTTTGTCCAGGAACCGTGACTGACCCAGGGTTGGTGGGGCTCTGGTGGCACCACGAGCCGGTGTTCTCTCAGAACTGGACCCCTCGGCCATGTTGGCTTTGGTGGCGGCAATGAACCAGCTTGGACTCCCCCAGTGCTGAAGGGGACCCGGCTGGTGCCGATGCAGAGCCAGAGCCTGGGGCCGGCTGGACCCTGCGGCTCTGCGGTGCCAGGCACCTGGCTGAGCCCCACCTCTCCACCTGCACCCTGTGCCCACGGCGCCCCGCAAGCCGACTGCACCCCAAGCGGGGAGGAGGGCCGCCCAACCCCCAGAGACATTGTCCCTTCTGGGGAGAGCACGTGACTTCCAGAAGCTGCGACAGAAGAGGGAGGGGGCCTCGTCCTCTCAGACCCTCTTGCACTCTCAAAGGCTCAAGTCAGGTCCATGCTCGCGGGGGGCGGGGGGGACACAAAGCCACGGCCCACAGTGGCACTGGCTTCCTGTGACGTCCCCAGGCTGCCTGGGACGTGGGGGCGGGAGGTGGGGGCGATGTGCACACTCCGACCGTAATCGGCGTCCTCACCCACAAAGCAGAGACCCGAGTATGGGCGGTGACCCCACCCCGCCCTCCACCACCGTCCAAGCCCAGGACTCTGGGTCGCCCCACCCCGTGTATTCACGTGTTGGAGAGGGCGGCTCCGTCCCTCGGCCACGTCCGGATGCTGCTGTGGACCGAAGATCCCTGTCAGGGTTTGCTCTTACATCCAAACGCACGCCCCTAAGTTACACGACTGCGTCCCCGAGCCCTGGAGATGTCCGGGTGGGAGCTGAGCGGGGCCCAGTTCACATGGGTGAGACGGCCCGCAGCCGACGCTGCTCAGAAGCTGCCCAAGGTCATGCCCTCAGTGTCAGAGGTCATCAGGAAGGAAACTGAACGAGAAAACTCATGACACGGTTTCAGAGCGGACTGTCGTGTTGAAAACAGGAACAAATCGGCTTCGAGAACAAAGGTTTTTGAAAACTGTGATGTGGCGTGTGACGCAAGAAAGATCGCAGAGAAACAACAGACAGCATAATGAAGTTGCACACACAGGACGCACTTGGAGACCAGCAGGTGGCAACGAGCTACGTGTGAAATCCAGTCGCCGGCACCCGGCGTTGACAACCTCACATCCGAGCTTTTCCTGCTCCCTGCAGCGCCGAGAGCCTGCCGCCTGCGATGGTGTGCACCCGTAAGCTGCTCTGCAGTGGGCTTGGCATCGTAGCTAGTGGCTAAAAGATAATAAGCAGCACTTGGGTACAATGTGCATTCTGAGCAATATCGAGTGTTGGAAGAGTCACTGAAATTGGGGGATTCGAGGGCCAGTCTCAGGTCACAAACAGAGGTGTCCGGGTCCCGGCACAGGTAGGCGCTGCACGAGGGCTCCTGCCCACAGCCCACCACCCACCGGACAAACGGAGTGGGGACACAGCACCCCTTCTGGCAAGTCGGGTGGACAACAGAGCAGCCCCTCCCGCGACGTCGGTCACAGAACAAAACGGCCCGTGCACACGCGGGAACCACGGCACTTCTGTCCTCTGCCAGGGCGCCGTGTGGTCACTCCACCCGGAGCAGAGGCTCACGTGAAAACAGCTCGATGTTTTACTGAGTCCAGTCAAGTCAACACATGTGGTGAGACGTGTCCTAACTCACACCGAAAAGAAGGAATTTTATCCGGGAGCCTACACCTTCTTCCCAGTGTGACAGCTCCAAGTAACCGCTTTCAACCAGACGGGCTCCTGCTGCAGGAGAAGGGAACCGAAAGGGCCGGACGTGCAGGGACAGCCACAGACACACACAGACACGCACACACACAGATGCACACACACACACACAGACACACACACACAGACACACACAGACATGCACACACAGACATGCACACACAGACATGCACACACAGACACGCACAGAGACACACAGAGACACGTACACATGCAGACATGCACACACAGAGTCACGCAGACACACGGGCACACAGAGACACACACGCAGACACACAGACATGCACACACAGACACACAGAGACACACAAGCACACGGGCACACACAGACATGCACACACAGACACGCACGCACACGCAGACACATAGAGACGCACACTGCACAACCCTGGGAGAGAGAACGCGCACACTCACTCTCAGCAAGTTCCCGCCACCAGGCATTTCCTCAGCAGCAAAACTGCAGGCCAGACGTAGGGCATGAAATCAAGTCCAAAGGTCAGTGGGCGCAGGTTCGAACCGGGAGAAAGCGCCTGATGTGAACACGGTCGAGTGTAAGCTGCTCTGTGCACTTTGATTACAGGTGTTTCCATAGTAACCCGTGGCCGTGGGCCACGTGATGTGGTCAGTGCTGCTCACAAAACAGAAGGAGAAATCCTAATTGGATTTGAAAGGCCCTGCACAGCTGGGCATTGGGTGCAGATGTTATTGTTGTGTAAATGAGTTATTTCTCTCAAAGAGGCATCGTCTCCGTGCTGTGCAAGACCGAGGGTCGGCCAAGTATCTAGTGCGCAGGGCAGGGCGGGTCCCCAGCTGGCAGGTCACGGCACACGGCCGGTGTCCCGCTGGGAGGAGGCCCCCTGCCCCGTCCCCCACAGACACGCCCGGATCCACGCTGGGTGAGCCCCTGGGCAGCTCCCGACGCTCTCCGTGGGGAGGGAGGGACCCCGTCCCCAGACCCATTGGCTACCACAGTCCCCTTCCCAGGTGAAGTGCCCACCCCAGCCCCAACGCCGGCGGCTCCCAACTTCACAAGGGCCAGAGTCAGAGTGTCCTCTGGCGAGAAGCTCGTCGGAGAAGGTGGGAGTCTGACAGGACGCAAACATGTGGTGTCAGCAGCGGAGGGAGAGAGAGCATGGCAGCTGCGATGACAGGTCCCCAGCAAAGACTGCGACCCAGCTTCGCAACTGCCCATCCACACGGCTTCCGGAACCAGGGCCACCCCCCGCCGAGTGTGGGGGCACAGGAGGGAGACAGGGAGGCCGGCTGTCCTCCCTCGGGTCCCCGTGACTGAGGCGCAGCCGGACGTTCTCGGGAGAGGTGTCGTGAAGGGAAGAGATGACTCTCCACAACTGCACTTCCTTCCGAGAACCCTGCGCGGTGACACCCGGCAGCAGCCGGAGCGTTGAAGGGGGCGCCCAGCGACCTGCGCTCCTGCCCGGCCAGCAGTGCCCTTCCTGGTGGCTCGAGCTGCCTCAGAGTGAAAACGGGACACGGGAGTGTCCGGCGTCTTGAGGGACAAGGGCGGAATAAGCAACGTGACACCCTCGCACAGCCTTGGGTCAGCACGTTCCGGGCAAAGCGTGGCTCCTGGCCCAGGTTCGCTTCCTCAGAGGGCCACAGCCGGGGAGTCGCAGGAGACAGAACAGCCCTAACACGCCCTCCCGTCCTTCTGTCACCCGCCTCCTCGCTGCTGAGACACGGAACAGCGTGACACTGGTGGGCCAGTCACCGAGGAGCCTTCTCGAGCAGGGGTCCACAGGGAGCCCGGGGCTGGTGGGACCTCCTCTTCCGAGTCTGTGCCACATCAGGACTCACTGAATATTTCATGTCTGTCCCTTTCACTGCAGGGAAGTGATTCTCAGGAACCGTGCACCAGAGAAGGAGGTGACATTGGGGGTGTGACAGCAGTGACTTGAAAGGTCAAGGCAGCGTCTGCAGACGTGGGGACGGCTCCGTGGACACGTGGACACGGGGCCCCTGACCCTGTTCTGGGGGAGTGAGCAGGGCTTTGAGGCTCAGGCAGGGCTACAAGACCCGCACAGGCCAGGGGGCCTCCAGGGCAAGGAGGGTCCGGGGGCAGAGGACTGGGAGGCCGGGCCTGGTGTGCTCCAGGGGGCGCACCTGCAGGATGGGGGCGGGGCCAGGAGTCTCCACGCCCCCTCTGGAGGAGCCAAGGGTTTTCCAAAGGGAGCAGCGCTGGGCCAGGCCTGACCTCTGGCAGCCAGTGGATTAGGGAAGACTACGTGCCTCCCCACTCCCCAAGCCCGGCATCGCCTGAAGGAAGAGCAGCACAGAAGGAAGAGAAAGAGACCAATCGGTTGCACAGAAATGCTCAGGGTTTCCCCCGAGAAGCAGAGGTCAGCTGAGGCCGAGGGGAGGGGCGATCAACAGTCCCCACCCCAGCGGAGACCCGGGCTGCGCGCAGAAACGCTGGGGCAGGAAGTGAGTGCGCACGGCCGGTCCTCGGTGTCGGGGGCATGTGAGAGCCCACCTGCTGCGGAGCCCCCCCTCAGTTTGCGCGCGTCAGAGCCGTGTGCGGTACACGCCTGACCTACCACGCAGGCCCCCCCGCTGGGCCGCCCGGTTCAGCTCTGCACGGTGAGCCAGCGTCTTCCACGTCCTGTTCACCGCGACTTGCGCACGTGCGTGCCGTGGTCAGCGGCTTCAACGTTTCCGACGGCCCGGTGCCGGCCGCGCTCCTCCACGCAGTGACGCGCCCCAGCGCAACTTGGCTCGGAGGCAGCTGCAGTGCGGCTGGCCGGCGCTCTGCGGCGATGAGCCCATCGCGCGCGTCAAACGAGGGGGTTTTCACACGCGCACGCGGAGTGAAGCTGTGCACTGATCTGTGCACTGATCAATGGACTGATGGAGAAGCAACCAGCGGCTTCTGGGACCCTCACCCTGGGGTCCCCGGGGAGAGTGGCCCCGTGTGGGCGACGGAGCAGTCACCGCGAGTGACGAGAACGCTGTCATCAGACGGTGAGTTGGAACATGCGCTCAGGATTTGCCCCCCAGACTAAACCACCGGCCCTGGACCGGAGGCAGCACAGGGTCCCATCAGCACACGGAACCCAAGACGGACGCAGCAAGCGTCCCCTCACGGCAGGCCAGTGGCACACCCCCGGTTGCTGCCAATTTAAAGTCACTTCAACCACTAGGGACCAGTCCTGGTCAGTAGAAACCACACCCCCGTCAGGCGGAGATCTCGCAGACAAGGACAGGTGACCAGAAGTCCTCCACCACTTGAGGAAGTCACGCTCCACCAGCGTGACAGACACTGCCACGTCCCCCAGGTGGTCCCAGGGAGTACCCTGCCTGCTGCCCTCGCCCCCGTGCAAAGGGGCTGACCTGCACCGTTGGGAGCTCAGTGCACACTCAGGGGGTGAGCGGGACCACGCTGGGAGGAGGCAGGGAGCCGCCAGACGGAGGGGGCTCTGTGAGAGGACCACAGGCAATGCAGGGATTTGGCAAAAAGGGGCAAACAGGGACATCCGGGGACAGGCAGGTGTCTGGTGGCTTTCTGATGGGATTCTGAGATGGAAACCAGAGGGAATCGAGGGAGAAGGACAGAACTAACAGAAGAAAAAGCCCCCAAATTAAAGGGAAAAAGCAGCGTGAGCTTGGTGGGGCTCAGGGAGGACCAAGGGGCATCAGTGAGAGAAGCCAGCCCCCCAGTCCACCCGGAGACACGGCGGCGCTCGGGGAGGACGAGGCAGGGCCCCGAAGGAACAACCGTCAGGTGGGAACCAGACTCTCCATTATCTGCACCGAGCGGTTCTGCGG
Organism: Trachops cirrhosus; assembly: GCA_028533065.1. Taxonomy (NCBI): domain Eukaryota; kingdom Metazoa; phylum Chordata; class Mammalia; order Chiroptera; family Phyllostomidae; genus Trachops; species Trachops cirrhosus. The sequence goes on from CM052548.1 coordinate 84,319,379, forward strand.
GGAAGTGACTGGGAGCCGAGGTTCCAGCGCTCGGTAAAATTAGATTTTATGTGGGAATATTCATATTTTTAGTCACCCAAGGAGTCTAAAAGCTTTCCCACTCGCAGCTGTTAACAAAGACACTCCTTAGAAGACGGGCAGCGCGAGAGGAAAACGAGGAAGGGTGAAGGAGCCCCAGGGGGGCCGGCGGCAGATAGAGGGGGGCCGTGAGTGAAGGGGGGCCGGTCTCTGTGGCACAGGATGACAGGGAGTACTCGTCTGGGACTAAAAGTCAGGACGTCTCCACACGGCAGGACAGCAGGGCCGGGTCCTGTTGTGGAAGGTGATTCCGGGGGCAAAGCGTGAACCACACTCCACTGAATCGATGAAAACGCAAACATCCTCGACACGTCGTTAGCAAACCGGATCCAGCGGCGGACGAAAACAATGCGAAACTCTGAACTGAAAAACGGTTCCGTATCAGCATATCTATTATTGTGTTCAAAACGTTTTAAGGAATGAGGAGAAGCTTATTCATACAGGTGCTGGATACATATTTCGTCGATATCAACACCATTCCTGACTTTTTTAGATTAAAGGGAAATTTGTTTCGTTTATAGAATTTTATTTGCCTTGGATCCGCAGCCAACAATCACGCTGTGATCGGTTGTTTTTATTAGAGTCAAAAATAAAACAAGGAGGGGAAGGGGGAGGGGGGACATCTGTAATAGTGTCGACAAGAAAAACTCGTTTAAATAAAATAAAATATCAGTATAATACAATGCCAAAAAATAAAATAAAACAGGAACATTCATGATATTTCAGCACTTAACACCATGCTAGTAATCCTAAGCCATGCAACAAGACAAAAAAATGGGAATAAAAATACTGGAAAGGAATAAATAAAGTCAGCACTGACTGACAAGTTCTCTATTTGGAAAATCCAGGGGTACCCGTCCACAACCATTTGGTATTCCTTCGCTACAAAAAGGACTAGAAAAGCACAAGTTTAAAAGTGGGAAAATAACACAAAAGGGTGATTTCAGAAATACTACTTCATTAACAGGTAAGCCGTGGTATTCAATAAAATGACGTAAGCATGTTCAACCTCAAGGTCATCTTGGATGCCAATGGAAACATGGAAACATGAAAACAAAGACACTCCTGCGGCCGTCTGAGTCCGAACACGTGGCATCTGTCGGACGCACACGCGTGTCCACAGATCCGGCAGCCCCTCGTGGCAAGCAGCTGCACCCACTCAGCTAGACGGGCCTGCTGGGCTCGCTGTTGCAACGGTGGTTTTGGTGGAGAAATCAAAACCACCCATGTGCACCGACGGGGCGGGCTGAACCGCATGTGTGTCCACACCAAAACACGGTGTGGGAATAGAAGCACGGGGACTGCAGGACACGCACGGCAGCTCGGGGCCACGCCGGACCCTGAGCTGCTGCCGCACGCGAAGGGGAAAAATGCGTGAAAGGCGTTCTGGGCCCACGGCGGGAACTGGAGCCTGGGCGGGAAGCACGTCGTGGCGAGATTCAGTCTGCAGGTGATGCCTGCGCTGTGACTGCGAAGTGGGTGTCCACCCCCTCGGGGGAAGCACCGAAGAACTCTGGGAAAACGTGGGGCGAGCTGCAACTTAGCACCGCAGCTCGCGAGTACACCACATGTGGACAGAGAGGGCGCGCAGGTGAGACCGGGCGGGACCCGGGCAGGCAAGGCCTTGAGGGGCGAACCTGGGTGCTCTTGCTACTATTCTTCTCTTAAAGTGTCCTGAGTCCGAAAGTATTTCTGAATAAAAAGGTTGTGTTAAAAAGGAATGAAGTAGATTTCTATGAAGTACCTTAAAATAGCTCTTTTTGGCCAGTACATGGAAACACTAGCTGGAGAACACCACGTCCCGCCTGCCCTTGTTAATGCCAGAAATCTGTGAAGGGCCACCTGTACGCACACCCGGTTTGCACACGTGTGTTTATCCATGTAAATGCACAGAAGCACCGGGGTCCCCAACACGTCTCGGGAGGCCGAGAACTCAGAGGTTCGGAAATCCTGCATTCAGCCACGAAGCAGCTGGACCCTTGCGGATCTTTTCCAAACCCCTCCCTCGACTGGACTGCTTTCAGTTGATGCTGCTGCTGGGGGTGGAGGTGAGGGGCGGGCCCTCTGGAGAGACCACGGACCATCTCGATGCCCCCGGCTCGTCAGCGTCCCCAGGAACGAGCAGTGGGAGCAGCCACCCCTGGGCACCGGGGATGGAACCCGGCAGGGGCCCCTCCCGGTGACGGGGCCAGGTGGGCCAGGCCCTCCTTCCCTCACCTCCCAGCGCTCTCCACATCTTCTGCGCTGTGGCCGCACCACTTTAAAGACGGAAAAGTTATCAAAGTAAACCATGCGATTACAAATCCTGTGTCAACGACAACCAAGAATGGCTCAAAACCGTGTCAAACGAGGGCGAAGCCGAGGGGGACGAAATGCGACTCTGGGCACCAGTCTCCATCTCTCCAGCGGCCCCCCGCCCCAGGTGAGACCGTCCACACAGGTGCCCGGCGTTCCGCTCCTGTATGGAGTGCCTTCCACCAGTGAAACTGTGGGGAACGGGAGGGCCACAGAATGGGGACACGTCCAAGTGGCTCATGTCCCCCATTTGTCACTCTGACTTAATCCTCCTCCTTCCCCCCCGGGTCACACACCTGCAGTTTCCCAGCCTCCAGGGTGTCCTGCCCGACCTGACCCCACCCGGGGAAGTTACCTGATCTTCACCTGGGTCCTCACAAGGCAGCTGGCACCTCCTCGTTTTCCACAAGAGAAAGCAGCAACCCCGGGTGGTACCAGGAGACCGGCCTCCGGTCCGAGGTTTGCGATCACAATACAGACTCACGGGGACACCAGTCAGTCAGAGAGACACCTAGGACCCTTTCCACGGCCACTCCTGAAGGCCAGGCCCGGGTCCCAGTCACGTCTGCACCCAGCACCACACCTCCCAGAGGCTGCAACTCACACTAGAGTCACACGGAGTGTCCGCCGACCAAGGTGACATGGCTCACTTCGGGGGACGTCTAAAATCCCGAATGGAACGTCACCGAGAAAAGAATGAGCATGATCTCAGATGCCGACATCTGCCTGCCTCTGAGGTCGGCTTCGGCAAGGGCAACCGCGGGGGGAGCGAAGGGCAAACCGCAGACGGGGGTGCATGTGCAATCACTCGTCCGTCAAGGCTTTATTTGCTTGGAATCCGTAAGGAACTCTCCAAACTCAGCGGGGAGAAAGCAGACGAGCTGAGATGGAACCACAGCGAGATGTCACCTCGCCAGAGGGTGACTGGAGGCAGGAGGGTTAACCCACCCGGCCAGTGTGACGGCTCAGAGCCTGGAGTCTGCAGCCCTTCTGGGGGACAGGAGTGACCTGCACGTCACCTGAGGCCCAAAGGCACCTGGCAGGGAAAGTCTCAAAGACAAATGAACCTTTGGAGCAGGTAGGACAGAGCCTGCCGTTACGGAGGCAAAGAAGTGACTTCCAGGGCATTTCTGTCTTACCAGCGTTCAACTACACTTAAAAAAAATTCCGACTGAAATGCTGCCTCCCTCCTGCCCTTGCCAGGCGTGCAGCTCTGCCCTGACCGCTCTGCACCGCGTGGCTTCTTCTCGGGAGAAACCGCAGCCGACACAGGACACTGACTGCATCACGGCCGGGGGTGTCTGTGACCAGCCTTGTCTGCTGCGCACGATGAAAACGTCAGCAGGAGCTGCCTGCGGCACCCGAACAGCACAGACCTCCCAAGGCAACGGCGAAGGCCCGGTTGCCAGTGACCAGGCCACTCGAAGACCGACCCCCAGGACTCTGCAGAAAAACAGCAAAGAGCTGTTGCAGGGAAAGCACCCGGCTCGATTCAAGATGTGGGGGATGCCAAAGCTTCCCCGTCTGCCCATGTGACTGCCTTTCATGCCCAGGAGGAGGGAAGCAGGTGGGCGGGACCCAGTCTCATTCTCGGCCGGCCTCGTGGAGACCGAATTAAAAAGACTAACATGAGTTTCATGATCTTTCAAAACCATTCAATTTTTTTAAAGTTCAAGTCATGCACCATCCCCTCAAGATCAGCTGGTGAGAGGAGGGCTCTCCGCCCTGACACTGGAGACCTCGCGACGCCCGGCTCAGGGCACGCTGCAGGCCTGTGCACTGCACGCGCCAGATTCTGAGAACTGTCCAGTGTGTCTCTTTCGCTGCTCGGTGCCCACGTGGGGGATCGGCCTGTTTGACCATCTTCACATGGATGTGGGTACAAGAAAAAGCTTCTGAAACTGCCACAGTTTCTAAACCCTACGCTAACTCTCCCTTCCTGGTCATTCTGTCCAGACTCGATGAAAACTGACACAGAACAACACACGCGTGGCTGTGCCACACAAGTGACGTGGCTCGGAGGGCGTGGCCAGATCCCCGGCGTTTGCCAAGTCTGCCGTGTCGACATTTCATGCGACTGACCTGAAATCACAAACGTCAACGCTGGGGGGACACCTGCCTGCCCCCTGGGCTCCTGTGAGGACGCCCCAGGTGACCGTGTGCCCACAGGGAGGCGCTGTGGGAACCAGACACAGACTCGAGTGCCCAGCGGGGCGGCTGCAGGTCCGGACACAGCGCCTCCCAGACAGGCTGGGTCTGAGCTGGGGAAGGAGGTGGGTGGACTGGGCCTGGCCGGTGTTCATGGAGCCCTCTTTCCCGAGGAGGGTCAGCTGCCAGCAAGAGGCCCCACCTCCCTGCTCCTTCCTCCGGGGTGCGCACCTCCTTGCTGACCCAGCAGGACAGCGTTCATTTTTGTCCTTAAACTCTTATTTCCATTCCTCTTTCCTCCACAGACTCATAACCCACTGGCAATAGGTTTAGGTTTAAAAGACCTCCTCTCTCCGCATCTACGCATTCATACATGTGCATGCATGCATGTGTTTACAACTGAAAATGTATTTTTTAAATTTTCTGTGACATACAGATTCTAAATGATAAAAATATTTCTACTTGACTCAAATATCATTGCTCTTAGAGGTGCATAATTGACTTTTAAATATTAATGCATCATATTTCTTGATGAATGAGTATTAAATATAAACATTAAAATTTAATTGGAAATGTATCTCTTATGAGATAGAGATTTTTTCCAATTCATTAATGTACTGCTGGATAAATATTGCTTTTCGGTGGGGAAACCATTCAGTCTCCACGCCTTGTTTAATAGCCCTCAGCACCCGAAAGCCAGATCCCATTAACAAGACGGTGAAGACCCAGCGCCTTGCACAGCAATGGCCCCCGGTTCCTGGAAGCCCTTGAGAAATTGCTGAGGATGTTCCAGTCAAAAGGCATTTTATTGATTGGATGTGAACTCCATTATATCATCTTCCACCCATGCTGGAAGCCGGAAACTGGGAACCAAAAATGATTTTTATCTGCTCACTGCCGTCATCACATCGGCCTACAGGGGCAGCAGCTGGGCTGTCCTTCCCCCCGACACCCCGTTCTCCCCGCGGGGCAGTCCTGCCCCCCCCCGACACCCCATTCTCGCTAGGCAATGTGCCAGGCTCACAGAGCCGGCGGGGGACGAACATGAAAATAGGAGAGAAAAAAGATGTAGGAGCATAGCTCGAACACCTTCGCAGAGCAATCTACTTTGAAAAAACAAATAAGAAACTGAACATGAGAAAATTAACTTCATTAAAACTCTCTCGTCTTGTGCTCCCCAAGCAAACCTGTGACGCACGTCAGAGCGGGCATCTCAGTTCCGTGAACATGAATAAGGACCCTCAATCCTGACGTTGGCATCCGGACTTCGGCGGCCTGCAGGGGGCGCTCTTGGCCCCAGTGTGCAGCGTCCCTCACTCTGAACGGGTGGTGTGGCTGCTGCCCCACCCTCAGGGGAATGCAAGCTTTTCCCCTAGCCAGCAACAAGCCCAGCCAATGGGCATAGTGCAGCTCAGCCAATGAGAAGTCGCCGTCACCGGACTCTTACTTTCCTCCAATGAGGGTTCATCTTTCTGTTGCGCTGACTTCCTGTCCCGCTTCTTTCCTATAAAAGCCTTGGGTCCTGCTATACCCCGGGAGCATCTCCGCTGGCAGGAAGAGGGGCTACGCGAGTCATTTAATAAAATCAATTAGCTCTTGTTCAAATTTACTGTTAAATTCTGCTTACTAACAGCTTAAAAACTGCTGTGATAAGATAAAGTAATAAAACACGCTCCCTTTAATATTCAAAATGTCAAGAAACTATCTGGCACCCAGCTTTTTAAACTCAGAAAAGTCCTAAATGGTATTAAATATTTTCCCACATATACAATATCACGGGACTATTTTGAAATTATGAAAACAGAACACAGAACCAGGGCAGATGAAAGAAACGTTAGCATGCATTTCGATTCCCTGGACAGGGGCTCACTCTGGCCCGACAGGGTGGGGGGCGGGGGGCGAGCCAGAGTCTGCAGCGTGTCCCACCAGCGGCCGGTCTCACTGTGAGAATCCCCAGCAGCAGGGCCCCGTTACCAATAAAACAATAATTTAACCCAGATTTGTTTCTCGGCTATTTTGTGGAGAGTTTAAATGTCTTATTAAACATTAAAATGAAGTGGTGCAGAGAGACTGACTAATAACTGAGGATGGTTAACCTGAAAATATTTATTCACATGAAGCATCTTAATATTACAACATGTTAGGCATTTATAAATGAGTGACAGTCTGGTGACACAGAGAGTAGTTATTATTTGTCATCAGTTCCAGACACAGTCTGGAGCCTTGCGTGGTTTAAAAGAATAATTCGAGCTGGAAGCCTACCCAGCTGCCGCCAGCTTTTGGAAGTTGATGTGGTATCCGGATGAGCTGAAGCCGGTGCGCTTCCATCTTTTGAAGGATAGTAGCGTTATCTCCGAAATGGATTCAACTTTTTGTTTTAAACAAGAAAACAAAATTATAGCACAGAAATCGGGTTAAATAAGTTTTCCTGCAGAAAATTCTAACAAACATATATCCGGAAATGAGATTGTGGTTCCCATAGCAACAGTGACAGGGGCCTTTCAGCCGATGCCGCCGGCGTGTTTCGTGTGGCTCCACCGAGTAACTCGATTTCTAACCTGTTCTTTCAGCGCTCAGCCGACAGGGCGCTTCACGTGAGCGCCTTCCCCTGCCCTCCGACTCCTCTCGGACCCCCGTCAGCGCCGCGGTCTGCCCCCTTCTTACCCCGAACGCGGTGCTCCAGCGACACTTCAGTTAAGAGGGCCAGGAGCCCTGCGGAATTAATTGCATTACTGAATCGCAGTTGAAGGGTGTTGCGAATGCTTTCATATCTTCACACGGGGTTTGCATTTGTAAGCTCTTTAACGCAGAAAAGGTCGGGTAATGTCAATTGTTTTCTTGGATGTTCTTTATACTTCTGTAAGTATTTTTGGAAATCAAACTTCTTTATTAACCAGAGTCAAGAAATAACAAAAAAAATGTTAAGAGCATTTAGACAATGCTCTTAACCACTGTGCTTTCTGCAAAGTATAATTTCTGAAGCAGAATCAGCTCACGAGTGAAATGCTGCATCCTGTGCTGGGCGAGGGCCTCCGGCTGCCGACGGGCTCACACAGCACACACGGTGAGGGGCTTCTCCCCAGGCCCGTGTCTGCCCGCCGCACGTCCCGCCCCGGGAAGGAGGTCCACGTGGACAAGGGGCATGGTGTCCACTCTCCACCGATGAAACTGGAGCGGCCACGCACTCGGGACGCTTCCTGAGCCCTCCGAAGCCCGGAAGGGAAAGGTGGGGAGCTGCGGGAGTCGGCAGGGCAGGGGAGGACTGGCCCGTGACACTGGAAACGTGGCCCATTGGTTGGCACACGCCCAAGTCTCACGTGCAGCTTCCACGAGGAACGAAGACTGTGCTTATGCGTCAGGGGGTCTCGAGTCACAAGCTGACTCAACAGGAGCCTGTGGTGGACTGACCGGTGGTTGAACGGCTCTAGGTGAGGAGGCAGAGAACAGGACCCGGAGCCTGCTGCCGCCGGTGACGTTGTCCCCTGCCGTCTGGGGCAGCAACGCCTTGGCGCTCACTGTCAAGGTCAGGGCCGCACAGCCTGGCACCGACTCCGTGCCTCCAGGCAGACGTGCGACTACCTTGTGCTGTGCAAATTGGAGCGTAAAATGTATGGATTAAAATAATGTAGGGAAGGTCTCAGAGGTACTGGTGGAAAAAATGGCCCATGAATATAAGACCCAATTACTGCCATTATTCCTATTCATTCCCTCAATGGCTTACTATTCCGACCGCAGAGAAAACTGTCCCCAGGCAGAGCAGCATTAATGACTCAGGGATCGGCAGGCACAGCGTCCCTGCCGGTTCAGCTGTGTGCCCGCCATGGGGTCTTCACGGTGTCCCCTGGGTTTCCTGGAACACACAGAGGACACTGCTGGCGGCCCCCGTGGATGCACGGAGTCCAGTTCTGACGAGAGAAGCCCAGGCCTGGAAGGGCATGGGGACGAGCCTCTGGCTCTGTGGTCTGGCAACCCCACCCACAGAACTGGAGTGTGAGCTTCATCCAAATCACTCAGGCTCTGTTTCCCCTGAATGTCCCTCCCTCATCAAAATTTTGAACGACTGTTATCCCAGATTTACTCTGCTCCTTCCCCAATGTGGAAGTTTCCTTATAAGTTAAAATGATACAAAGCTGAAATCAACAGATGAAGGGTTACAGAAGTAGGCTGTCACTCACTGAAAAAACTGTCACCTTTCTGCTGTGTTCGAGGTCACCAGGCCAGATTTCCCTGTGTGGGGGTCCTGGTCCCTGGGGGTTGACACAGAGGATCCAGGCAAGGTGAGAGTTTTGCTGCAGCTCCACAGGGAAGCTGCAGAGGGCGCTGCTGCCGCTGCTGAGACCCAGCGCCACTGGGCTCCACAGCCTGCACCCCCTGGAGCCTTCCCTTTCAAAGTCCTCCAGGTGAGTTCCCGGCATTTTCTGTTTATCATTATCATTTGCCCTAAAAGGCTGTTGCACTGATGTCCTTTCCCAGGGGGTCCAGCTGATAGAGCAGCTGGTCACTAATATGTACTGACTGCTTACAACACATCGACAGCCACCCCTCGCCGTCCACGCACTGTGTACCTTTGCTGACCAAAACCATCCCTCAACATCACCCGCAATTACAAACAGGGACAGCAACGCCTTGGTGCCACCTGAGAGGGGTCAAGTGACACGCGCCAGGCAGACGCCCACATTCGACCCGACCTCACTGAGGCCTTCGTCCTTGGGCCCCACGCAGATGGACCCCCCGCACCCCAGACACGACTCAGTAAAAGAATATCAGCATGAGGTGGGCCACGACTTTGCACAGCGAAGGCTTCCCCATTGCAGTCTGAAGGGCTCGGACACGCCACTCCCCCGCTGAGGGGTGTGGGTGCAGCGGCCCTCACAGGGAATTGTGGGTGCAGCGGCCCTCACCTGGCTCCGTCACGAGCACAGCAAACCCACAAAGAAGAGCAGACACGTCAAAGATAACTCACACTCAGGACGACAGCCCCTTTCCTGGGTGAGGACCAGAGGCTACGTCCACAGTGCAGGCTCAGAGGTAAGGCGTGACGCCAGCGGCACGGGGCAGGGAGGGGGCAGGGCGGAGCTCCACGCGGAGTTCAGGGCTATTGTCGAACAGAAGGCGGGTGGGGGGCACAGTGTTTTATTAGAGAATCTGCGTAACGTGCTCTTCTGTAAGAGGTGCAAATCTCCTTAAGGAAAAGTAACCTCCAGCCCTCACCCTCCCAGGAAACCCGAGACAGGAGCCCAAGGGCCCCTACTTGACAGAGACAGAACCGAGCTTTGTGAGGACTTCGCCACTTTCTGAGCAAGCAGCGCCGGCCGAGCCCCACGCGGGGAGGAGACCCTCAGAGTCCCAGGGGGGCAGCGAGGTCAGCGGCAGGGTGCTGAACCCAGTCTCTGGTAAGCGCAGCCCTGGCTGCTCACTCAGCTTCAGGAGCAGAGACAAGTGTGGGAGGCCGGGGCAGCCCCCGGGGCTCAGTGACCACTGGACTCTGAGTGACAGCAAGGCCACGGGAGCCACGCAGAGGCTGTGCCACCTTGACACCCCCCGGGCTGCGGGAAAGCCCCTCCAAGGCCGGCGTGCAGGCACCGCACCCTGCAGTGCCTCTCATGCTCTTTCCGTGGCTCCCAAGCAAATTCAGGAAAATCTACAGCATAGAAACCAGAGGAAGGTAACGGACCGAATTACTTCCAGGAACTAATTATGACCCAAATTTGAGACAGAGCTTCACTGCACAAAAGAGGAGTCTTGGGACCACCCGGTGAAACCCAGCAAGAGGGTCATTTACTGCAAGGCCCCTGGGCCCCCTCCAGCGAGGACCACTGTGTGGCCGAGCCCCGGTGGCCACAGGACACGGAACTGCGGGGGACCACACACCCGGTGGGAAGGGAACCTGCTGCGGCTACTCACCAGTCCTGCCCTGAGAATTCCATGGCAGTGAGGGACAGCCTCGGTCCTGACACTCTGTCGGCCACGGTCCCCAGGCAGGGAGGCGTCCCTGGGGGGAGGCCGGGGTGCCCGCTGGTCAGCCTGGCAGTCCCGGGGACGGGGACAGGGAACAGGGCCCCTCGAGGGCGGTTCCGTAGAGCCAAGCAGGAGAAGCCCGTGAGGCAGCCGCTCCCGGTGACTCAGCCCAGCGATGCTCCCTTCCCCGCGAGGGGACAACAAATATAGAAAATGAAAGGGCGGCGGCAGATGGAAGGAAGTGGACGGGAGCGGAGTGCGGGGCGGCGGCCGTGGGTGCTCCCGAGGCTGGGCCGTCACCACAGCAACCTGGGCCCAGGCCGGGAAGCAGGACGCGGCGCAGCTCCGAGCTGGAGGGCCACGTCGGGGGAGAGACGCGGTGTCTGCGCCAGAATGCGCACCACCCCACAGCTGATGGTCAGGGTGAACGCGAAGACTTCCTGGGGGCACATGCTGCCTGCCCTGGGACCCCTGACCCAGCGCAGGGGTGCGGGGTCAAACCAGACTGGTCAGGGGGCACCGCTCCCCGATCCACCCGGGGCAAAGGCTCCACGGAAACCCCAGGATGGACTGTCTTCCGGGCGCCACGTCTGTCTTAAATACTCATGCAGATTTTGGCTTTTACTCCCAAGTATTTGAAGGCCTTAATTAAGGAGGGTTATGTGGTGTGTTTTGTGTGCGTGTTCATAACTTAGTTTGAATTTCTAACGTGAGAAGGACAGAGAATCACGCAAGCCCGGCTGCCACGGAGAACCGAGGTGCCCGACCCGGTCACTGGGGCAGAAGGGCACAGGGAAGGAGCCACACGAAAGGGCCAGAGCACTCGGCAGGCGTTCCCAGAACTCCACACGGTCCCACCCCACTCGGCCTATCGGCCTCGCACCGCCATAAAATCCCAGCAGTCTTCCTTTCACCCCCAAAACTGATGGGCTCTGACGAAGACTTGTCTCTGGGACCTGCAGGTTCCCCAAGGCCAGGCCCACTGTCTGCCCAGCAGCCTGGGGCGCCCACCCACAGACACAGAGCACTGCCAAAATGCGCGGAACAGGTGACCCAGAGCCGAAGCGACGTCACAGGGATAAAACAGATTTCTCATCAAAAATAAAAAATAAAAAGAAAGGCAAATTAGTCCCACAGAGAAATCGCAGAAGATATTGGGCTGTTAAAAAAGAGACAGAGAATAAAGAGGACTTGGAAACTAAAACTAAAACAGTGGCGATTAAAGTTTCAAGGGAAGTGTTAGAAGATCATACTGAGAAAACTTGCCGGAAAGGGACTGGGAAGCACAGAGCAGAGGAGGCACCGGACACCCAGACAGGGAGCGTCTCAGCAGGAGAGGGAGCGGGAGGAGGAACTGGCAGAGAGAGGACCGGAGGAACGCGGCCGAGTGTCCGCTCAAGCAAAACGTCCACGCGGCCCAGCGTCCTGGCTGCGAGGGAGAAGCCCACCCCCAGGTGACCCGATGTCATTGCGGACTCTGGGGGACGCTGACGTGTCAGCGCAGGTCCATCAGCTGTGACAAATGTCCCATCCCGTGGGGGTGCTAATGGGGGGGGATGTGTGTGTGAGTGAAACGACCTCCACGTGGAAAACGCATCAGTGCAGCCAGCAGGCAGAGGAGCTGCGCGGCTTTGGGGGACACCCAAGGCACCCCATGGATGGAAGTACGCGGACCTGTGAGCAGAGGCCCAGGGATGCGACGGGACTGGGGGTACACCTGTGATAGAAAAGGTCCCACAGCCGCAAACACAGACACTGAGCCTGCAGGTTCCTGTCCCAGCTGCCACGTCACGAGGTCGAGCTGGCAGGTGGTGGCATTTGGGAGTCAGCTGTGCAGGGAGGAGGTCAAAGGTCGAAAACGGAGAGGACTCGGAAGCGTGTTTTCTGAGGTTCCCGGGTGCGAGGGCAAGTTGTTTGGGTGTCGCCAACTTAGCACAGTTAATTTTTTAGCCAATGCAAATCCAAGAACCTGTGTCTCATACAGATTGCTGGATTTAAACAAAGAACAGTTGGAAAGGTGATTAAAACTGTTTTGCCATAAAAATGGATGCATACCAGTGCCTTGTAAATACAGTTCTTTCTGTGGTAAAAGAATGTTTACATCCTGTGTGCAGACGAAACTCCCCGAGAAGCCGTGTGCTGGGGAGCAGAGCAGGTTGCAGGGGACAGGAGGGCACCCGGGTCCCTGGCTCCTGCCGGACAGCCAGAACCACTGCCTGGCATTCCGTCCCTTCAGGCCTCACCGAGGTCCAGTCGTTCTGATCCTCACACGTGGGGAGATGCTGAATCACCGTCACCCCCCCCACACAGGTAAGTGGAGCTCAGAGAGAGCAAAGGTCACGGTCAAGTGCACTCTGCCCACGCCTGTCCTGGAACGCCCGCCGTGGCTGGGCAGAGGCACCACCACTGGGAAGCCGGAGCCGCAGGGAAGACCCAGCTGGGGAAGCCTGGGAAACACACACAGACCAGCCCAGCACCGGTCATGGGGACGTCTGGGCCCAGCACCGGGGACCACAGGCAGCTTCCCACCGACTTCCACACCGTCAGGATTCTGCTAAACCCTGAATCTGAAACGGGAAAATTGGACACACGCCGTCTGACATCAAAGCCGTCTCGTCTTCAATACCTGACTCCGACCCCACCCGGCCCAGGGGCCACTGCGCCTGGGACCAGCTCCATCTGCAGCCCACCGGTCCCCAAGAGTGACGACGGCGTTCCCAGGCGCCTGTGGAATATCCTACCGGCCGGCACAACGGGCGTCACTCCACTCTCAGTACAACACACTTAAACCCTGGTGCGGAATAACCCTGGGTCAGCGCAGACGGAAGCGGTTTCTCAGAGGGTGCCCATCACGGGGTACACCCTCGCACGTTTTCACAAATCTACCTAATCATTATATAAGGACTCGTCAGCTGGATTCAGATCTCTTATGTAAGATGTGTTCTGAACGTTGTAAGCTGGGTAACTAACTAGTTGCTGAAGGGATCCTCAGAGCTGGGGAGGGGATGTTTCTGGGAGACAGTTCCGGCAGGAAAGGGGTTTCTGAGTCAGACAGGAAAGAGGAATGGACACAGGCCTAGACACAGGTGCGTAAAGCATGTTCCGGGTGGGTGGCCTGGCGCAGGCAAAGGCCCAGTGGCGTGTGCTGAGGGTCGGAGCTGGGATTTCCCCGCTCCGGGCTGAGGCTGCAACCGGGCTCCGGCAGGAGAGCGGACATTTTGCAGCGCAGCTTGGAGAGCCAGGGAGGAGGGATCGGACTTGACAAAGGCAGTACAGAGCACAGCCTGCAGGGAAGTGACATGAGAGGGAGACTCTCCCAGCAGCTGTGTGTGGGAAGGTTTCAAGCCAAGAGACTGGAGGCGGGAGACCCAGCGAAGCGCTCGTTCTTCTAATTCGAGCGCCGCGCGGAGGGTGTGGCCGGGGCTGGGCGCGCGCATGCGCTGCGAGTCCCGGCTGTGACCTGTGAGGCCTGACCAGACAGACGACACCTAAATTCAGCACTTCTGGACTCGCTGGCTTCTGTCCTCAGTGACACGCGACTGTGGGTGAGCTCTCTGGGCTGGGCGTGGACACGGATTCAGGGAGAAGGAAAACCGCGATCCCACCCCTCGCGCGGGAGCGACAGGCCTGGTTTGGCAAATGACAGTTCATGCGGTTTTTTATGGTGTCTTTAAATTCTCTTCCACAGAAAGCATCGCACCCATGCTAGCTAAACTGAGACTAGGAGATATGCCCAAATAGTGGGTGATCGATTTCCAACCGACAGAGGCCCCAGACGCTCCCACACCCCATTGCTGGGCACGGAGGCCGCCCTACACCCAGCTCCATTTCCACTTCCACCCAGACCTCAGCGCACAGTGCGCCAGCTGCCCCCACGCACAGGCCGCCCTCCTCACGCCAAGAACCCGTGCGTCTTTGCGGCCGTCATCCCCGCCAGATTATAATGATCATGTTGACATTTTACCAACAATTGCTTGTGCACCGATCTAACACGAACCTCCCTGCACGGACCCGCTGCAGCTCGAAGGGTGCCGGAGGGCGCAGGGCGCGGCCCCCCGTGCGCACTCACACATGAGCACGTCCAGTGAACGAAGCCCCCAGTGGCAACCGACAGGAAAGCTGTGTCCTCTTTTGTATCCATCGGACATGCACCAAAAATTGGTTTCTAGAAATTCGGCCAAAGTTACCCAGATCAATACAAGTCGCTGAGACGATTTGCCAAGGCAGGTTGGAGGCGAAGGCCCTGGTGAGGTGTGGGCCGCTCAGCCGCATCTGGGCCCAGGCGAGTGACCGAGTGACCACTGAGAACGGGACACAGGAAGCTGGCACCACCGTCCGTCTCTCTCACCAAGGTCACGCGCCTCCAGTGAAGGCCTCACATCCAGGAGGTGGGAGGGAGCCCCCAGGCACCCAAGCTCAGGGTCCGTAGCTCAGGGATCTCTCCCTACCGGATGTATGCCCCCGACTTCTAACTGGGAGCCTGTCCCCGTGTTTATGGTGCAGTGACTGGTGGGATGGGGCCTCAGTGAAATCGGAAGGGCTGTGTGGGCGGAGCCACCAACAGGCGGGGAGGAGGCCGCCCCCTGGGGCGAGGCAGGGAGCCCTGGGCAGGTTGCAAGCCTGGCTCAGATGCTCTGCAGGGCTGGTCCAGAAATCCCCGGGGGGCACACCCACCCTTTCCGGATGCTTCTTGTGCCCTTGCCAGGGACCCTTCACCCCTCGTGCAGGTGCCCCTTTCCACAGTCTCGGAATCCGGGGTGCCAACACCCTTCTCGTCGTGGCTAACCTGTGACACACGGAAACACCCTGCTTTCTCTGTTCGCGCAAGAAAATGATGGTCATTTATGTCACCTCGTCATCTTGGGTCACCTTGGAGAAGGACACACATGCCTGTTTAAGAAACAGACCAGGCTCCGTCTGATGTGCTGGCCGATTCTTTATCCCGACGGCACCGAACGAGAGCAAAGCCCCCCGGTGCCGACTGACCCAGATGGTCCCTCGCTCCTCACTGGGAGCCCCTCCCTGCCAGCACCCCCGGCCCCCGGCTCTGTCCACTCGCGCAGAAGACCAGAGCTGTGCCTCCTCTCCTGCAGAAACCCCGGGTCCTCGCGCCTGGAAGGGGTGTCTGCTGAGCCCTGTAACCATTTCGGTGCCCGTCTCGTTCCTGCGGATTGACCTCCAAGTTCCCTGCAGATGAAGTTCGGGCGTGAATGAATCCACGTTAGCCCAGGAAGACGCTAAAGACGCCGAGACACCCCAACGTGCCCCGACGCCCAGGGTCCCCTGAAGACACCCGGTGACATCGGCGTCCCAGGGCCCAGGGCAGCACAACGTCACGGGGGCCCAGCTGGCCTGGCACAGCCGCAACCCCAGGCCGGTCCCCCTGGTCGGGGCCCCTGAGTTCCTAGGCCTGCACGTCACATCTGCGAGACGGGGGGGCTCACACCTGACCCGGGCTCCTCACTGGCGCCATCGAGTGCCTGGTGCCGAATCCACGGGCCCAGAGCAGGAATCCAGGAAGGCGGACGGGAGGCTGTCCTCTCCGCCACCACAGGCTGCTGGTCCCCGAACTCCCAGACCCCCGGTCCCGCACCGTGCATCCAGACACATGGGGACACCAGGCCCACTCTCCGCTGGCGCCGCTGGGCACTCCAGACCCTGCCTGCCTTTCTGCTTGTCCCTCATCCCTGTGTCTGGGCTTGTCAGCGGCCTGTGAACCTCCTCGGGAGGCCAAGGGTGGCGTCTCGCCCGCCGTTCCGACCGCCAGCCATGACCTGACGTGGACAAACCCGTCCCCGGGCGCGGTGAGTGCCGTGTGGAGACCGGCCCCCGGCCCACCGGCCGCTTGGCTGCAGCAGCCCCTCTGCCACCGGACAGAACAACACCTGGAAGGGCGTGTCCACGCTGACCTCACCGGAGCGTGATGAGACAGCAAAGTGACGGTGGCGGTGCCAGCGCTGTCGCGAGCGCGGGGGCCCTGGCGCCCTCCCCTCTGCGAGCAGGGGAGACGGAAGCCGGTGGGAGGGCACCTGGGCTCACCGCACCCAAGTCAGGAAAGTGAACGGGTGGGCGACCTGCGCCAACGGGCACACTGCGCCTTCAGGAGAAAACAATAAACTCGAAAAAATGTCGGATGCAGCAGAATTGTAAAAATTAGGAAAGGCACAGGAAAACCAGAAAAAGGCTTCCATTTTTAGCCTCATGAGTCATCTTTTCTAACGTCTTCAAAGGAAAAACAATGAGGACTGACAGGGGACCCGGGAGGTGGCCGAGCTGAAGAACGCAGGGGCGGAGGTGACAGCTGAGCAGAGGCGTGCCACCGCGGCACCCGAGAGGCTGGCGTGGGCACAGCGACAGCGGACCCCGCCGGGGACAGGTGGCTGTGAGCCCCGCGTGGCCGGCCCACTGTTGGCTGACGAAGAACTTGCAGACCTGGTGGTCGGGCGGCGCGCCCTCTCGGGCGGCGCGCCCTCTCGGGCGGAAAGGCCGGGCCGGGGACAGAGCGAATCTATTTCCGGACAGGACCTTTTTCAGAGACTAAATTTAGCCAGCTCGAGTCCCTTCCCTAAAACGCGATCCCATTAAACCTGTTGAAACAGGAAATCTGCATTTCATCACGAACTCGGACCGGTGTTCTGGGATCAGCCGAGACTCGAGGGGGAAGGCGGCCGCCAGGCTCCATGTGGCCGGCAGGAACGCCGCCGTGGGGAGCTGGGGCGGCGGGAGGCAGACAAGTGCACTCACGCTCCAGCTGCCTGGAAAATCAGATGCTCGGCAGGGGTGGTCCTTAGCCATTTTTAGAATAACAACTCATTCAGTAGGTTTTTTGAAGGGGTTTGTCATTGGCTTTTGTTTCCGTTCCTGAGTGAGCCTGCCATGCTCAGGGGCCCGCTGATCTGGATACGGCCTCCGCCGTCACTTCCTGTTTGCCACGTGGGCCACTGCCATGTGCTCGTGGAAAACCCCTGTGTGTAAAGCCAATCACCACTGAGGGGCGTGTGGCCGGCCACTCGTCCCTCCCGTTGGCCTGAGAGGCCCAGAAAGCCTTCCATGTGGTCTGTCAAACTTGCTGGCCTGCCCTTGGCCGCCTTCTGTTCTGGTCCCTGGGGCTCTGCCCCCGTCACTGCCCCGTCCCCAGAACATACAGAGGACGTGCCCATGACCCACGCAGGTGGGGATGCCTCCTAAGGCCACTGGGAGCCACTGCAGGAGAATCTTCTCCCCACTGCTGTGACCGCAGGGTACGACCCCCACAGATCCCCGGAGCTGCAGGTGTGACCTTGTTCGGGAAAGAGCTCTTTGCAGACGTGATTAAATTAAGAATCGTGAGAGGACAGGGGACCCTGGGTCATCCGGGTGGGTCCCAGATCCAAGGATAAGACTCCTCGGAAGAGACAGATTCAAGGGGGAGAGGACACAGACCCCGGAGAAGCCACGGGAAGATGGGGAGAGTGGGGGCAGTGCCGAGTCGCCGGCTGAGGACACCGTGCCAAGCACCAGGAGGGGGACGAGGCAGGAAGGCTCCTCCCAGGACCCCTGGGTCTGGGACGCCTTGATTGCGACTTGCGGCCCCAGAACTGGGAGAGGACCGTTTCCGTTGTGCTACTTCGTTTCAGCGGCCCAAATAAACTAACTACGCCTGCTAGTCCAATGATTCCGCTTGCAGGAATTTACTAGACAAAGTTACATAGATTTTTTTAAAAATAGAGAAAAAGATATTAATCACAGAATAATGGCCGAAGACGTTAGTAAGAAGCTTGGATGCTGACCGACAGTGCTCCTCTGCCACATCAGAGCACCAAAGAGCACTTGGAAAATACGGGCACTTTTTCAGACAAAAAATGTAAGCTGAAAGAAAGCAGGCTCATTCCTGATTTTGGTTTAAAAAATAAGACTAAGATGGAAAAGCAGCATATAAGACACAGATATGATTCCAGGTCATGAAAGTACTGGTGACTTTGAATCAGCGATCGGTGCTTCTTGGTGACGTCCAACTATTCAGCAGGTCGGGTCACCAAGGGAAACAGCAGCTCCTGGAGAAAAAGCCCGGCCAGCCCCCACCTCCCCCTGGCGACGGCCGAGGACACGCTGTAACCCGGGAGACGGCCGTTTCAAGAACAGCGATGGCCGTGACAACAGGTAGCAGCGAGAAGACGTCTGGGAGCCACGGAAACGGGTCTCCGAGCTCGGCAACGAGACAGTAGCCTCGGGGCTGCGCACTCCTGTCCCCGGGAAAGCACTGAGCGCTTTCGGGAGACGGTCGTACAGCCGTGATAGAGGATGGGGCGGGTGTCCAAGGCGTGGGGCTGGGGCCCCGGGACAGGCGCTGCTGATGGAGACGGTCAGTAACTCCACCCTCAGTTCACACGCTGTGGGCCGCGTCCTGTGCCTGCCTGAGCACCTTCCTCAGAAATGCGGCACCCACCTCTCCGCAGCTTGGACCCAGCACCTCACCTGGGAGAGGCCAGGTGAGGGTTGGGAGAAGACGGGAGGTTTGCAGTGAGGGTCCCAGGGCCCCGTCACCCCCGTCCAGGCGCCCTGCATTCCTGTGGCTGAAACTCTGCGTGACGGGGGCCGCGCCAGCTCCCTGGAAGCTGATCCTGAGCAAGGCCCCTGCTCCTTCGAGGGCTGCACTGCTCTGTCTTCCCGAGGCGTCTCCCACTTTCCCATCTGGCCTGTAAGCCGGTCCAGGTCCGTCCAGGGGCTCTGTCTCACTGGAGCTGGCAGGGGCTTGTTTCTGGGGCTGGTGATGGGCCGGCAAATCCCCCTGTGTCGTGAGGGAACCCACGACTGGCCAAGGTTGCACTAGCAGTTGAGTGCATTATCTTTCCCTGTTTATAATATCTTCACAGTCTTTCAGTGGTGGAAGCACAAAAATGTCCAATGGGCATCATTAAGTTACAAAAGTGCTGGAGGTAACCTCCTCCCTTGCAGTGACAGAGGCCAGTGGGACAGAAGGGGAGGGGGAGTATGCTTCCAGGCCAACCCCACAAACGCTCCCTGGTCAGAGGGGGAGGAGCTCGGGGAACAGGGAACCCTCCTCCCTGCAGCACTCAGAGAAAGCCACCCACGGGCCAAGGAGACCTACAAGGTCTGTGCAGAAGGCACCCAGCCACGTACTATGGAAAAGAGAGACATTTATTGAAGAAGACACAAGAAACATTGTGCACAGGACAATGACGCCCCAGTCCCCTTCAAAGTGGGCTGCCCCGTCGTATTTTCCTTAATCTCACCGATGGTCTGAAATCTCTTCCCTTTCAAAGGTGATTTTACTTTTGGGAAAAGTCAGAAGTCACAGGGCACCAAATCGGGGCTGTAGAGGGGCTGAGTCACCTGCGTGATTCAGAGTTTCACCAAAGAACTCTGCACGAGACGTGACGCATGAGCGGGCACGTTGTCATGACGAAGCTGCCAATCACCAGTTGCCCATAGCTGAATCCTTCTGAATCATCCAAATAGTTTCCACGGAGGAATGTTCAAGGGTAATGCAAAATCTGATGCAGATCCATTGCTCTATTTGCTCAGCTGTTTTGAATGTGACGGCCACACGGTGCACATGCTTAGTCAACGGCATCTACCGCCCCCACCGACCAGTACAGTGAAGTCGTCACTGTTCACACATGTGCACTCCAGTCCACTCTGCTCGGCTGCCAGGTCACATCGATGTCATGCAAACCGTTCTCATTATGTTAACAATGGCTGGGCGTTTTCCAGACAGACTCATATTCTGACTGGACCGGCCGCTGCGGTTTCCCACCCGCACACTCAAGCGGGCCTTTGCTGTGGCCGCTGGCAGGCCTGGACAGAGGAGCAGGGCCTCTTCTTCCCTGGCTGCTGTCACCTCTTTGTCACATTAAACGTCCAACTTGCATCTGCTGAACGGATGTGCATCTTTGATAATGTGGCTGCATCACGATGCAGTTGTCCAATCTCCTATTACTGCTGCTTTCCAGTATTTTACTACGAGACAGCGCTGGAGGGGATGTCTGTGTAGCTGATTTCCTGCAAACCCATGATTACTTCCTTAGGACACTCCCAGAAGTGAAACTCTGGTTACATGCAAAAAAGTGTGTTTTTAATGGAGTGGCGTGGCTCTTACAAAAATATCACCGAGGAACAAGCAAGTGGACGCACTGAACATCGAAAAGTACTGTGTGGCTGGTACAGAGAGCTGCGTGACCCACCCTTCACAGTGAAGACGCAGCTCCGAGCGGCATCGCTGAGAGAGGCGGGAACACCACACGGCACCTGCCGGAACGGCCACGGCCAGAGTCTGAAGACATGGCATTCAGCCGCCTGTGTGCCTCTTGGACTTACCACGGTGTGGGTTCTACACTGAGTTTTCCATCGAGTCAGAAAACAGATTTTCAGAAATTTGCTTGGAAGCTGTCGAAATATTACAATGGATGCTAGAAAAATGGAAATTGCTTTTAAAGAGCCAAATTTTCACGTTGCAGACAAAGAAAGCAGGTACGGAGGCCTGTCTCAGGCCCCTGGCACAGAACTTCGTGGTGAAGCTCCGAGCGAGGGGCCTTTGCGGTGGCCCCCAGCAACAGAGATGGTCATCTGTCCTGGGCACTGTCTGTCCTCAGTGCCAAGGACAGCGCCTGGCACTAGCCACAGGGCGGGAGCGGACCATCGTCCTGCCAGAGGCACAGGGACCCCAGAACAATGTTCCGGCCATGAAGGGCTGGAGATGGGCATCGGCAGCTGCGTGGCCGAGTCAGGAAGCACAGGGACGGGCTGTGGGAGGACAGCGTGGACACTGGAGGGGCCACGGCCGTGAAGGGGGCAGTGTCCCATGAGGTGAGGTCTGGGAACCCGGACACCCAGCTGAGGAGCACGCTCGGGCACTAGGGCAGTGGTCAGAGAGATGGGATGCCGGCGCTGGGTCTGAGCCTGAGCAGAACCGGCCCTCCCTCCGAAGTTGTCCCTCTGAGAGGGGCAGCATTACCGCTGGCGTGAGGTGTCACCATACAGCAGGTGAGCAGAGAAAGTGACCTCGCCCGAGTGTAGGGGTTGGGGACAGTCACCGGGGACTGAGGGTTTCTCCCCAGTGTGCACTGCAAGTAGGGCCAGCTGGTGACATCGGCCCTCATGCCTCCATGTGGCAGGTGCCACCTGCTTCAGGAGAGACAGGGTCAGGGCCTTTACCTGGAACCATCCTGGGAACCACGAGATTCCATGAGACCTGAGGGATCCGAGCTGTCCCTGGGACACAGCGCGCCGCCACGTGCGTCAGGGTCGTGCAAAGACACAGAGACCCACCTCCCAGGACCACGGAGCTTGCCACGGGATCGTGGAAATGACGCACAAGGAAGAGGGGACAGCAGCCACACCTCTGTGGCCGTGCACACACGTTTCGCTCTGGTTTCTTTAGAAGCTTGTCACAAGACTCCGTCCTCAAAGACACTCCCGTGTCCGTCTCTGCCGCGCGTCATGCTGTGACCCCAAGGGCATGCACACGGGAGCACCCCCCCAACGGGAAAACGAGCGCACAGCGCCCACCCCAGGAAAATGCTGGGCGAGGGCTTGGGGCTGGTTTTTGTTGGCCTGGCTTCCGGGAAACTCAGAGCCAAGCTGCTGCCCAAAGAGTTAGGGTAACACTCAGGCTTCCCGTGCTTGTTGGCTCCGGTTGTCTATTTCCACCTTATTATCATTTCTGCCCTTGTCCTTTTGCGGTTATGTGGGGTCAAAACTTTTGGGGAAGAGGGGGCAAAACAGACCCATAAGAGAAGACTAGAAATAATCTAAGGTCTCCGAGAACTCGGGGAATGGCTTGGTCACTTCCAACTCAGACAGCTCCGTTCTATTTCCTCGTGACAAAAACAGTCAACGGGGATTGAGCGTTTGCTGCGGACACTGTCCCCTCTCTCCAGCATCCGCTCCTGTGCGCCCCGTGACGACCCTGTCCAGTCAGCACTGTACCCGACCCTCTTTCGGAGACGACGGAGCTGGACTGTGCTGAGGTCCAACCACCCGCCGAAGGACGCCGGCTGCCCGGGCCGCCCGACTCCGGGGCTGCCGCTACAGGAAGCTGCTGGCTTTGTCATGCAAAAAACGGCAGCAGAAGTTTTAATCAAGCACCACAGGATAATTTCGTGTGGCCTGGCTTAAAATATACGCGTACTTCAGGGCCTTGCGGACCATTGTTTCGATAATGCTTTTCTTTTGCGCGGAGTGTGGCACATGGTTTTAGAGACAGCGACCAATTAGATTTCCAAGGTTCACCTTTTTCATTTGTGCTGCAGTTTTATGGATGGGCCGACTATAGCTGTCCATCCCTTTTTAATCACATTGCATTTTGATTCTTTTTTCCTGTGGCTACACTCAAAAAGGTATAGCAGACAGAAGTATCACGTGAAGATCCACAAATCCCGCCCCAGAACGAGAGCCTAAAGTGGAAATTTTTGGAGAAACTGAAAACAGGTCTGTCCCATTGGGTTGTCAGGGACGGAAACTCACATCAAAGGGAGGGGCTGCTCGTTCACACAGCGGGAAACCAGCAACAAGGGCAGCTCCAGGCCCAGCCCTACGGGACTCAGCAGGGCGCTGCACCCCCCCTCCCCCACAGGCCACCCCTTAGCTTCACTCCCTGACGCTTGCCCTCCTCTAAGGCACAGGCAGCTCTTGGCAAAATGAAATGTCACGCTTTCGCTGACACAGGGACTCTTGAGAAGCACGGGGTGCCATAAGCTGCCCTATACACGGGCAGGGGTGGCTCCTCAGGGACCTCTGCACGCAGCGGCCCTGGAAGGGCGGGTGCCGCAACAGTAAACGTGGCAGAAGCCAGAGACACTGGCCCGTGAAGATCCACCCGGCAAGACAGATGGCTCAGGAACAAGCCTGACTCCCGGCATGGAAAACTACCGGCAGCCGCCCGGAGCGGCTGTTCACTTCAGAGGCCCTGCGACGGAGCCTCCGTGGGAAGTGTCGGAACAGCGACCACGGGGCTGATCGGCCCCCAGCTGCCGCCTGGGCGCAGCCGGCCGGCAGCCGAGGCCAGTGCACGAAGCAGGGCGTGAGGAAGGTGTGCTGTGTGCTTTATCCATGCACTGCAGCCACCCTGGCGGAGGCAACTGGTTTGTGGGGACGCAGCTGTAAAGGTGCCAGGTCTCCCAGCAGTGGACACAGGAGTCAGCTGCGACCCACACCCCTTGCAGCCCCTCCCTGTCGACCCTGAAGCCCGTTTTCCTCATCAACGTGAAAGACACACTCCCTCTGGGCGCACACAGCACCTCGAAGACAACGGAACCCACTTCAAAAGCTTGTACACAGAGTAAGTTGCACAGAAAGCTGGTTGATTGAGAATAATTTTTCGCGGCGTTAGATGCTCTGCCCGCTCGCTTCCTGCGTGGACGCCCATGATTCTTCCCGAGCAGCACGCTGCCAGTGCTAGAAATGCAGCTCCCATCTGGCCAGAGCGATGAGTCACAGCCATCCCCATGCGTCCAGTGCACGGCCACGGCACAGCCACCCGGAAGGTCGAGAAATGACACCTTCCGTTCATCTCCCTCTCACACCTGTAAGCAGAGTGTGTCCTCGGCCCAGCCCTGGGGGAGCTGGGAAGCGGTGATGCGTCCCTGGAAGGCAGTCACAGAGGGTGGCAGCTCTCCTCGGGGCCCTCGTGCAGGCCTGTGCGGACGGTGCTCCGGGAGGAGGGGGAGAGCTGGTCCTCGGCAGTTTTAAAAACATCAGAACCCTTCAGTCTCAGAATGGCTGGGACTCTGGGTATGTGGACGCCGAGAGGACTCAAGTTTTGCGAAGCACTTTTTGCTTCTAATATTTCATTTGGAATTTCTACAATTTCAAAAATGAAACAGACAGAAATAGGAGAAGTAGAAGATTGCCACAGGATGACATATTTGTCTCTCTGGGAGGAATAATCTAAATTCTGTTTTCAAAAATGTTGTTAATTCATTCACATCATAAGTAACCTAAGGCCTAGCAAAAAATCGTGAACATGCAGGGCGGGGCTAAAGTAGGTTTACAGTTGTTTGTGTGGAAAACAACACGATCCTAAATGATACCACAAGAATAAACTGTGTTTTGCATACTCACAACCGAAGACAAGTTAAAACAACTTGTAAATATTTAAAACAATAAAAATATTTTAGAAAATAAATACACATTTATTTCTGTCTCAAGCTAAGCCACTACTTTGGATAACTGCGCTGTGAGTGCCAAGTTCTTTGGAAGAAAAGGTAATAATAGCAATAATAATAATAAAAAACAGTATGAAAAGTTGGCTGAGCTTCTCTGAAAAGCATCTTTGTGGTGAGAGAACTTCCATTGTAATGACTTCACTACCTGGGATTTATCAAATATTCGCCTGGCTCGCGAAGCACATCCTTTCCCCTGAAATGTCACGGGCAGCTGGGACGTAGCAGCTCGTTGACTTCCTGGCCCAAACAGGACACTTGGCAGGACGAGGGGCAGACGTGGCTTCACGGAGAATAAACTCCACATTAGAGGACTCCTGACGGGGACTGGATGACCGAGGTGGCGATGGAAAGGGGGTATCCCTGGGCCCCGGAGGCAGGTCAGCAGTCCATAACCCTCACAGCTCAGGGGAGCCGGAGGGATGGTGCTCCCGGGGGCCTGCTGGCCAGGCTGCCAGACGTGGGGCGAACACAGCCTCATCTGTCTGTCCTCTTCCGGGCCCCGAAAAAGTCACACCACCCAAGGGGACGTGTGCACCCACTGCCAACCCTGTGAGTCACCCAGCTGCCTGCACAAGACAACTCACCACTGGAAAATCCTGATTAACGGCATTTTTTCAAACACCAGAGTAACAATTTGACCTGCCAAAAATTACCATTTTTCATCACTTCATCATTTTTCTCCTTAATTGCCTATCACCTTTCGCCAAGAATATGAAGTAAAATGGAAAGGGTACAATGCGCATTAACCTCAAATCCATTGTTCCCTCCCAGGTGTGGGGGAGGGGTCGGCTGGAGACTGGGAGGGCGGCCCCTTTGGATGTGGTGCGTGGACTCCGCGAGGCGATGCCGAGACGCAGGGCGATTTTCTAACAACTGGTACAACTGAGTCACCGCCTGCAAACAAGTCCTAGCGTCCCAGATCGCCTTGCGTCCCGGGCTCCATGACGGCTCCGAGCTGCACGGCGAGCCAACCGGACCCCAGGAGGAGGCCCGCGGGGCAGTGCCGTCCGGAGCGGCTCCCCGAGCCCTGCTGCCTCCACGTGCGAGGGGACGGTCCCAGCTCTGACACCACCCACAGCTCGCGCCGCCAGGATTAATGACAAGAGGAAGAACTCGCTGCCGAACGCTTTATTCGCAGCCCGTACAGGCGGCTCCCAGTCCCACAATCCCAGTCCCGGCCATTCATCTGGAGAAGCGACGCGCAGGCGGCTGGAGTCACAGAAGCTGCGAAGTGAAAGAGGAGCCGGAGGAAGGACTGGAGCCTCGGAGTTTCCGCCGCGAATCGCCGCCGGCCGCGCGCGCCCTGCGCCTGCCACCCCTTCTGCCTTTGAGGGTCTCCGCCGGATCGCCCCTCTGCCTCTAACTCTGCGCCCTGCCCGCCGCGTCTCTGTCCGCCGGCTCCAAGCCGCGTACACTCGCGCCCCCACCCCCAGCCACCTGGCTCGCCGGCCCCCGCCCGCGCCGCACGGCTGCGACAGTCACATCCCGTTATTTCTGCGCGATCGTTAGCGAGCGAGCCGAGAGCAGCAACAGCCGCTGCCGGGGGAGGCTTGGTGACAAAATCCTGCGCCGTGAGCGCCTCGCTTAGCAACCGCCCGAAAAAGCCCCCGAGCTCGCGCTCACACGCGAAGAGCAGGCGGCGGCCACCCCCTCGCGGCGCGCTCCTCCGGCCCCGCCCGCACCGCAGCTACCCGCCGGCACCTCGAGCCCTGGACCGCGACCCCCGCGACCATTGCTCTCAGCCCCGGCAGCCGCACCACTGTCCCTTCCCAGAGGGGTCCGCTCCCACCCGCCGCCCCCATTCTGCGCGCAGCCCCCTCCTCGGTTCCCCGCCCGGCCGAGCGCATAATATCACAGCTTTGCATCCGCGCCCCTGGGAGTCCAGGGTCTGGGCAGGTCGCTGCCCAGCCGGGGACCCCGCACCCCCGACGGCTCCCGCGCCCAGTCCCCGCACCCGGTCCCCGCGCGGGCTCTGCGGCCCCGGTGGTTCGCACCTTCCTCAGCGCGGACATCCTCGGGGCTCCTGGGTCAGCAGGTGCAGGGACACATGGCGAGCTGGCCCCTCCGGCCGGACAGCGGCTCGCCGGTCGGCGCGGCTGTCACCCCGTCCGCCCGTCCGCCGGCGTGCCCGTGGGTCCCTGCTCTACAGCCGCCGCTGCCGCGCGCTCCGACCGCGCTCGAGCCCGGCGCACAGTCGGTCCTCCGGGCGGCGCCTGCGCACTGGGTGCCCGGGGAGGCCCCGCGCACTGGGGGGTGGCCGGCGCGCGGCGGTACCTGGGGAACCGCCGGGTCGCGCAGGGACAGCGCGGGGCCTCAGGCGAGGACCCCGGCCGCCCTTTCCGCCCTTCCCCCGAGCGGACCCGGGGAGCGCGCACACCGCGCGGTCCGCCAACTGTTGCACGGTGAGCAGCCGGTCACGCGGGGACAGCAGGTACACGAGACGCCCGAACCACGTCCGGCGGCCCGCCCGCGGCCCCAGCGCTTCCCTGGAGCAGATGCCAAAGTGCTGGGAACTTCCCGCTGATGCCACGCGCACCTGAACACCTGCGCAGGTGCAGCCCGTCCTGGACGGGAGGAGTGACACGCGGGCGTATTCGTGTGAGGGCTTCGTGGGCGAGCTAAAGGCTCTTCCACACCCAGACGCTCCCGCGGCAGGAGGATTGTCTATCCCGCTGTGGGTGCTCCCAACCGAGCGATCCAGTCGTCCCCCGCGCGCACCTCGCTGTCTTCACGGGAAAGGGGACCACCCGCCATGTCCCCAGAGGCACCGAGCACCACCCGCGGGGCCGGCGCCTGCCTGAGCTCGCTGCCAGCAGCACGGAGACCAACCACACAGCTAGGGACGAAGAAGGGGGATCAATTCAGCAAGGCGGTGTGGACAACCTGCAGCGTTCTGGAAACGTTAGCGACACTGGCCACGTTTGATGGCCTGTAATTAAATTTGCTGAGATGCCCGTCCAAGACCGGAAGCCGGGCGGGAAGGGAAGTCCTGGGGCCTCCCTGCGCCGGAGCCCGGCGGTTTATTCCCTCTCCGGAGTGCAGGCACTGACCTGGGGCGGCTGGGTAGCGGGGCTTTTAACTCGTCTGCAGCCAAGGACTCTTCGGCCTCTCTAACTGGGCGTGGAGAGGTTTAAATGAGATGAAAGGCGCAAAAGCTGATAGAAGAAATATATCAAGATGAAATTTTTCAGGGAAACGGGTAGGGATTCCAACAGGAAGAGGGAATCAGGAGATACAACTACTTGGGATGGGACACAAGTTTTTTCCCAAGTTCCAGGATCTTCCATCAGAAGCGTGTCTCCACGAGATTTCTCCGTGTAACCGGTCACTTGTATTGATACGCTGTTGCTTATTTTCCCGGGGAAGTTCCAAGTGCTGAGGCAAGTGGCCCCCGTAAAACACAGAACTCGCCACCATCGAACCTTCTGGTGTTTCCAGAGCCATGCAGTGCTCAGGACTCCTAGACTGTGTGTCCCAGACTGCTCTCCAAAATCCATACTCCAGGTCCGTGTTTTTTATCTTACAATGGACTTTCCTTTTTCTTCCATCCCCCCATACTTGTCCCCATCCTTCCATCTTTTGGAGATCCATTTAGTCATCCACTCATGCCACGGCACAACACAGATCACAGAAATGTGCTGGGCGCCTCTCGTGTGCCCTGCAGTGTGAGCAGAAGCAGACACCGGCTCTTCTGTCTAGGGAGAGCATCGTTTTTCAAAATAACACAGTAACATATAATATAATTAACAAACGTTAACTGCCTCCCTGAAGAAAAGAGATAGGGTGTCACTGGAGAAAGTTGCAAGGGCAACCGGTACACGTTATGGCATGAGGACACACCTGTCTGAGGATGTTGTAATCCAGTCTTCACTTCCTCTAGGTTCTCCCACAAGCTGGGGCTGAGATGTGGGATTGGGTGCAGGCAGTTTGTGTGGGAGGTGGATCCAGGGAACTGGACAGAGGACAGGGCACTGGACGCGGTTTCAAGCTGGCCACCCCTGTGGACCACGGGCGCTCAGACTGGTGGGGGCCCCCGGAAGGCACCGCAGAGAAGGTGCTCTGAAGGGCGGAAGGTGGGCCTTTTGGTCTGTCTTCCACCACCGCCCCCCCCCCCCCGCACCAGGGAGTGACGGTGGCATTCCCGCTGCCCCACTCTAGTTCCTCTGGCCAACCAGCAGGGTTGGAGGTGCCAGCAGAGAGGGCCAGGGCGGAGCAGGAGTGGGATCCTGGGGGGGAGGTTGCTGAGCAGAAGAGAGGGCAGAAGGTTTGGGGGGATGGAAGGACTTGGGGAAGAGTTGGGGTACCCAGGACAAGGTGAGCAAGGAGAGAGTCACATGAACATGTCCACAGTGCGTGTCGAGGGGCTTCAAGGATGTCGATGGACTCTGAGTGATACCCCAGGCTCAGTGAAATGCGGTGCAGGATTCTGAGAGGGGAAAGATGTTCTGCAGAGATAATCGTGTCATTTGTGGACAAAGGTTTATTTCTCGCTTCCCAACCTACACACCTTTTATTTCTTTTTCTGGTCATACTGCATTAGCTAAGACTTTGAGTCTCGTGTGGGAAAGGGGTGGTGGGAGGCGCCATGGTGGCAGGAAGGAAGCAGCCAGTTTCTCATCAGTAACTGTGATGTTGGCTGCAGGGTTCGTGTAGATGTTCTTATCACGTTGAAGAAGCTCCCCCCTTTTCCTAGTTGGTGGTGTTTTCATCTGAACTCTGGATTTTGTTGAATTGTGTCAAATACTCTTTCTGCATCTATCGATACGATCATGTGGTTTTCTTTAGCTTGTCAATGTGATTGTGTTCACAGACTTTTGAATGGCACTGAGAATTGTCGCAGGTCACTGTGGCTGCTCTGAGGAGGACAGGTGGAGGCAGCTGGGAGTGGGGACGCAGGTGTAGCCCTGGGTGGGGGGTCAACCTTGAAATTCCTGGGGAGCTCCTGTGGAGCAGCCACGAAGCCATGGACTAGACGGCAGGGGCCGGAGATGTTGCAGGTGGAATACACGGGGGGTTAGTTTTCTGGAGAGGTTGTGGGGAAGAGGTGGGGGGGTGTGCAGGGTCCCAGGTCTGGCTCTGCAGCTGGTGGAGGGTGCACCTGGGGGACCACTGGGTGGGCCTGAACGCTGGCTGGGATGTGCACAGGGACTGGTGACTTGTCACAGCTGACGAACCTGCACTGACACGTCATTGTCACCAGAGTCCACAGTTGACATCAGGGTCACTGTGCGTGTTGTATGTTCTGTGGGTTTGGACAAATGTATGATGACATGTGTCCATATTATAGCATCACACAGAGCAGATTCACTGCCCCAAACCCTCTGGGCTCCCCTGCTCAACCCTCCCCCCAGTCCCTGGCAACTAGTGATCTTTTCAGACTGGCTTCTTTCCCTTAATAATATGCGTTTCAGGTGCCCCCACATCTTTTCATGACTTGAGAACTCCTTTCTTTACCGCTGAACAATATTCCATCTTCTCGTTTTCCCAGTTTACCCCTCACCTACTGAAGGAGATCTCATTTGCTTCCAAGTTCGGGCAATTGGGAACAAAGCTGCTATCAAATATTGTGTGCAGATCTCTCTGTGGACATATGTTTTCACCTCATTTAGGTAAATACCAAGGAGTATAATTGCTGGGTTGCATGGCAAGAGTATATTTAGTCTTGTAAGAAACCGCCCAACTGTCTTCCAAAGTGGCTGTCCATCTGCACTCCCACCAGCAGTGAGAGCGTCCTGCTGCCCCCACCCTCCCAGCACTGGGGGCCACCAGCGCTCTGGATTTGGGTCGTCCCAGCAGGTCTGCGGGGGTCTCACCGTGGTTGTAATTTGCAGTTGCCTGATGACATGTGACGGGAGCACCCTTCCACGTGCTGTCTGCTGTCTGTGCCTTGTCTCTGTGCGGTAAGGTGTTCAGCCCATTGTTTTAACCACGTCATTTGTGCTCCATCCCTCATCTTTCAACTCAGCGGGATCAGGTACTTTAGCACCTAAACAGGCTGGGCATGTGGTGTGTGTTCTGCTCCTTTTTAAAGACCCTCTATTGTATGAGTGGGTGTGGTGTGTGTGTTCTGTCTTTAAAACCCTGTGGCTACTGCCCCACTTCCCCGATCCCAAGAGACAGCGATCCGCATTCATTGTCTTAAGTTTCTTTCCTGTGGTTCTATCGAATGCCTATCAAGCTGCTGCCTCCCCTACACCAACAAAATTTCTGTAATCAAGGTCACCAATAATAACCTGCAATGGACAAATCCAGTTGTCTGTGAGCAGCCCTCACCTTCACCCATCAACATCACTCGAGACAAATGGTGACTTCTAGGATTGGCTTCAGGACAGCACCCTGTCCACTCAGCCCCTCTCATTGCTACAGCTGGGACCTCCTTGCCACCCCACTTTCTGAAAGTTAGAGCACCTCAGAGCTCAGTTCTTGGACCCCTTCTCTGTCCACTCAGTCCTTCTTATAGCTCAAAAGGTCACCTAAATGCAGACAAGCCCAGTTCTCTATCTGCATCCTGGGCCTTTCTCCTGAACTCTGAAATCAGATTCCACCGCTTCAGTGACGTCTCTACATCACCTCACAGGTGGTAACACACCTAACACGGCACACACCACCCCAGTGATGACCCTCTGGGGGCTCGGCTGTCCTCAGTGAAACACCAGTGGACAAACCTGGGGCCACTGTACACCGCTCCTCTGTCACAGCCCACGCTCGGTCAGTCAGAAATCTCTTTTGCTTCCTCTTCAAATACATCCAAAATCCAACCATCTCTTCCCTCGACTGCCCAGGGAGGCCAGACACCAAGGCCTTTCTTACTGCAGTGGACCTAGCGGGTCTCTGTGTGTCCACCACCAAAACCTGCTCTCCACACGGAGGCGCAGGGGACTCCTTTCAGGTGTCAGGAAATTCCAGTTGGTTCAAAGCCAGCCCCGATTTCCACCTCGCCCACTGGAAAACATAAAGCTGATCACTGCTCCAGGGACTGGCCCCAACACTAAGGTCTGCCTCCTATCAGCCCACGTCTGTCACTGTCCCCTTGTCCGTCACTGTGCTCAGCCCACGGTGGCCCGGCGCTGCTCCCCAGACGCCATCACCAGGGAGGTGGGGGGCACTTGCTGTACCCTGCTTCGGGCATGGTTCAAATTTCCCTCTCTGAGGCTTTCTGACCACTCCCATCGCGCCACTTGGGCCCCCTTTCTCCCCAAGCTCCGGTCTCCCTGAGACATTCCGTTCATCTCACTGCATACTGTCGCCCCTGCGCGCGCGGAGACCCCCAGCATCCAGACACAGGCGCTCACAAAAGCGCTACCCAAGACGCGTGCCCGGGAAAGAAGGCAAACTTGAAGCCGGGTCCAGAGAGGACGGCCGGGCCACCGGAGCGCAGACAGCGCACCCGTCGGAGGCTCTGCCCAGCTGCGCACGCGGGAGGAGGGCCTGGGCGCAGGCGCGGACGCTGGCTCCCGCGGGTCCCCTTCGCCCCACAGTCCACGGAGCCCTGGGAGGCCGGGCGGGTGGGCGCCGAGCAGACCCCGCCCACGGCCCCCGCGCCCGACCCACTCTCCCACCCGGCGCCGGGACGACCCTCTCTGATGACCAGTCTTGCCGCTGACCCCTCAGCAGCCGGGTCGCAGCGCACCGGGGATCGAAGGTGCCCAGAGGCTACGCCCACAGATTTCCTAGAGCCAATCCGAAACCGCAGCGCTTCTGATAGACATAAGCGGCAGAGACCCTGGATCCGGATTGGGTACGCCTGCTGTTGTGGGCGGGCCCACAGAGGCAGAGGCGGAAGCGGCAAGCAGAGCTCGGCCCCGGAAGGGGTCGGGGGTCGTCGAACCTGCATGGCGGCGGCGCGGAGGCACGGTAGGCTTGACTGGGCAGCGGGGCACTCAGGGAACCGGGGGGACTGGGGAGCCGCCGACTCGGACACAGCTCTCAGCGCAAGTCCCCATCCCGACACCCGGCTGCTGGCGGGACGAGGGCGCCCCTGGTCCCTAGGTACGTCCGGAGCCCTCAGGCGCCGCCTTGTGTGTCCGGGGGGCTCGGGCAGGGCCTCAGGGCTGTGGGACCCCCGACGCGACGAGCCCCTTCCGGAGGAAATACGGGTTTTGCAGACGCTCCCGACAGCGAGGCGAGGGCTGACTGACCGACCCCGTCACCTAAAACCAAACAGCAGCAGCTTCGCTGCGCCTCAGTGTCTTTCTCTGTACGGTGGAGGGAATGCTATTGACCTGCAGCTTTGTAAATTGCAGGGCTTTCACGGGTGTTTATTAAATGACAGTGGTTTTAACCAGGACCAAAGGCAGGGCTTTATGCGTTTCATCGGTTAACCCGGCGGCGCCTTAGCATTGAATGTCAGAGGTAGGGAACTCGGTTCCTGCATAAAGCCCTTTAATATTCCCCCGTAACCTGTGGGTTGCACAGCACGGAATTGTTAGGCAGAGCCACCAGCTGGTGTGTGACACCCCGCGACTGACTTATTTTATATCAGGGACCCGTCTCCCATTTTACCCATCCTCTACCCCTGGGTGCTTGGAAACACCAGTCTCCCCGTGTCCATCAGTGCAGACTTTTTGTTGTTTTGTTTCAGATTCCACATATAGGTGAGATCCCATGGGGTCTATCTTTCTCTGACTTGTTTCCTTCAGCACAGTACCCTCTAGGTCCATCCCTGTGGTCTCAAACGGTAAGATTCCCTTTTCATGGCTGAGTAATAGTCCATTGTGTGTGCGAGCCACATTTTCTTTATCCACTTACCCATCCGTGCGCACGGAAGCTGCTTCCAGACCTCGGCTGTTGTGGAAAGCTGCGGCGACCGTGGGGTGCAGATAGCTTCCCGGGTCAGTGTTTTTCACTCAGATCAACACGTGGAAGTGGGGGTGCTGGGTCATATGGTAGGTCTAATTCTTGTGTTCTGAGGAACCTCCGTGCTGCTTTTGCCAGGGGCCGCACCACTTACCTTCCCACCAGCGGTGCCCAGGGCTGCCCTTCCTCCACGTCCTCGCCGGCACTGGTTGGTCGTTGTCTTTTCGATGACGGCCATCCTGACAGGTGTGAGGGGACGGCTCACTGTGAGTGAGTGAGCAGTGCGCTGTCCCGATGGTGAGTGATGGGAACACCCCTCCTGCACCTGCTCACCCCCGGGCGTCTTCTTTGGCAGAAAGTCTGTTCAGATCCTCTGTCCGTTTTCTAATCGGACTGTTGTTTGCTGTTGACCTGAGTTCTTCTGCACTTCGGACACGAACCCCTTATCAGACGTGCGGTTGGCAGACACTCCCTCGTGTTGGGAGGTTGCTTTCATCGTGTTGCTGGTTTCCTTTGCTGTGCGGAGGTTTTTAGTTTCGTGTGGTCCCACTGGCTTATTTCTGCTTTTGTTGGTTGTGCCTTAGTTGTCAAGTCCAAAAAATTATTGTCAAGGCTGATGTCAGGGAGCTTTTTCTGTGTGTGTTCTTCTCGTTCTAGGGTTTCAGGTATGTTTCTCACGTTACTTGGGATACTTCAGGCCCTGATGTTCTTCTCCTCTGCATTTAAAACAGAGGATTGTAGTTTTGCCCTTTGAAATGAGAAGCTGAGTGGCAGCCGTAGTCAAGCATTTGCTTAAAACAAGAAGAAGAAAGTAATTGGTCAGCAAGGCAGAATATGGGGAAAGCGAGACGGTCCCACGAGTGGCTTCCTTCCTGGAGAAGCACCGCGCGGGCACATCCCTGCTGCTCCGGTGTCACCGAGTCCTGGCTGTTGTTGGTCTGGTCGGGCGTTGGGTCCCAGGGTGGCCGCAGCTGATGCCACGGACACCCCCTACCTGTCCGTCCCACTGTCAGCCGCAGACAGGCTGTCTCCGGGGTCTTCATGCTGGCTGGTGCACCCCCTTCTGCTCTCCTGCATGATGATGGGGTTTCCCTGTGCCTGGCGCCAAGTGCTCCTGTTTCTCTAACGCCGTCCGTGTTTCTGACACCAGGGCTGTGCCCTGTGCTGGAAGTGACCATGTCACCTGGAACACAAACAGTCTGCTTTCCAAAACCTTTGTCAGCCCCGCAAGAAGATGAATGGAGCCTTTTCCTTGTGCGCTCAGTCAGGACGCACCTTCCCCGGAACCCATCTCTGATGGACGTGTGACAGAGTGTGACAGAGCGTGAGGGGAGCTCGGAGGTTTGAGGACAGTGTTCGGTGGGGGGAGGTGGCTACTAAGTCCTGAAACTGTCAGCTGTCAGTGGGACAGAGCATTAGTGTTGTGTGTCCCCTTCTGTGAATGGGACCTGGCAGGGCCCTCCGGTGGGACCCGGAGCCCTGAGCCACTCGGGGTGGGGGGTGGTTTGGAGCTGGGAGAGATTTGAGTCCTGAGCTGTTGGAGCGTGACACCAGAGGGCCCCCGGCTTCCGCCCTGGCACCTCAATGACTTGGGGTGAGTGCTGCAATTAGGGGAACATGGGGCAGGTGGCGAGGATGGTGGCCTGGGGCCTCCCTCCCTCTTCCTCATGGTCTAGCTGCTGTTCTAGAACCCGGGGCCATCTGTGCGTCTGTGGAAGGGAAGCAAGCGTGAAGGGGACACACAGGACTCTTCCTTCACGCTTGTCCTGCAGCTCAGGCCCTGAGCTCTGCCGCCCAAGGGACAGCTCGGTGGTGCTGGGGGTGCTGCGGGCTGGCCTGGAGGTCTCAGCTCTGGACATTCCGGGCTGTTCCCTTGGGCCAGGGTGGGGGTTGCATCTCGGGGCGGTCAGTGTGCATTTGGAAAAGACTCAGCCCATCTGAAAGTGCCTGGCTTGCAGGGGTCAGGCAGGTAGCCCCCCGGGACGGTGTGTAACCCAGCTCCTGGGGTCGTGGGAGAGCGTCAGACTGCAGCCACTGTCCTTGAGCACAAAGTGAATTTCTTTTTTTGAAATGTGCTCTGTTTCCTGTGGAAAAGTGTATCACTGGTTCTGGAGGGTGTGTCTTGGGCCAGAGCTCGGGAACCCCTGGGAGGTGACTGAAGTGAACCCAGGAGGGCCCCTGCTCTCAGGGGACACTGGGAAGAACCCGACAGCTCTCGGGCTCAGGCAGGTAGGCCCTGGGCTGGTGCTGGCTAGGAGGAGGAGGCGGAGCTGAAGGAACCTGCCCTGCAGGGACAGTGCTGGGGAGGCGAAGGGTGGCTGGCCTGCGCTCCCGCTGCCCGGGTCCCCTCTGGCAAAGTGCTGGCCCTGGGTGACCACACAGCCACCCGGGAGTCAGTGACCCAGCGCAGCGTCTGCTGCCCTATCCTGGGCCTCCCGTCCTGTCCGGACCCCTGTTAGCGGGCCCTCGTCTGTCTGGAGAAAGCTGCCTGTCTCCCTTGCACTCGACAGGGCTTTGCTGCTTGGCTGTCCTGGGAGCTCCACGGCAGCTCCTTTCGTCCCCGCCCTGCTCTCTGCTGCTGAGGCTGTGTGTCCAGCTGCTCCTCTCAGGGGCCACTGAAGGGCGCTCACAGGACAGGCAGGACTTGAGTCCCAGGGTTGTCTGGGGAGCATGGGGTGTGCCCCCCATGGGCCCTGGGACGGCTGCTCGCCACTCTCACAAGGGCACGTGGTCGCCGCCGTCACCCGTCACTGCTGCAGCTCCTTTGTTCCCGGGGCTGGTGGTGGAGAGGGTCTCTGCGCAGGTGCCAGCCCAGCGTGCCCCACCTGCAGGCTGATCTCGGGACTCATGTTTAATTGTAAGATTTCTCACCCAGAGGGAGATGGTTGAGCCTCTGGTTGCAAGGATTCAATGACATCGCTCTTCTCAACGCAGACCATGGTGATGGAGGCCCTGGACCCGTCTGCACCAGGCGCAGGGCCCGCTGGGGACTGGGGGCTGGGTGCAGATGGGCCATTTGCCTCTCAGTAACTTGTTCCTGCCAACCGCCAGGCTGGGCCTTCCCAGGGCACCATCCCAGGAGCCGGGGGTGTGGCAGCAAGGAAGAGGGCAGCTGAGCCCTCTGGTCCGCCGGGACCCTTGGGTGAGCTCAGAGGGTCAGTGGGCCTCCATCCCAGCCGGCCGGCTGGCCCTTGTCTCCTTAGGCCCAGCATCTTAGGCCTGGAGGTCAGCGTGGCGCGCCCCTTAGCGTGGATGTCCTGGGGGTGGCCACCAGCACACGTGGTCCCCAAACCGCAGCGGTGGGACGGGGTGTTGGGGCGTCTGCCCGTGCGTGTGTCTCGGTGGTGTGTGCATGTGCGTCTGTCCCTGTGTGCATGAGTACACACGTGTGTGTGTGTGTGTGTGTGTGTGTGTGTGTGTGTGTGACTAGTTAATGCCACAGTAAATGCTCCTCAAGAGCCCTGCGAGGAAAAGCTTTGGACAAAGTTCAGAGTATTTTTTAATGTTGATGTTTGTGGAGAAAATGAGTGTTAGTGAATTTCTGCTCCTTCCATGGGGACACCACACCAGGTGGGCTGTGGTGTAGGATTTTAATTATGTCCCTTTGAGTACTATTTTCCTTCTAATGAATGTTTCAGAAAGTTGGCCAACTGTTGCTTAAATCTTAGCTAATTATTTTTCCACTTATAATTCTATTATGAAACCCATTAAGAAGCTATCATTACTGAATTACGTGCTATTCTAAACTCTATTTCCATGAACTGGTGCGGTGCTATTAACTTCTTCCTTTCCTCCTACGTTACCGGCAAAGGTTCAGTACTGTGCCTCATTAAAGGGATAAAATGAAAAATACACACTGAATATTGTTTTTGAGAAAGCTGTGGAGGGATGGTGGGTATTCAGCAGGCATTTAAATATGAAAAGAGAACACTCAGAACGTCAGATTCTAAGAAATACAGTGACCCAAAGAAGATCTGAGTTTAAAGTGGCCGTTAGAACAGGACGCGTAGCCCTGGTCGGCGTGGCTCAGTGGGTTTGGTGTCGACCCACAGAGCGAACGGTCCCCGTGTCCCCCGTTTGATTCTGGTCAGGGCACGTGCCTGGGTTGTGGGTTTGGTCCCTGGCCGATGCACGCAGGAGAGGCAGCCGATCGATACTTACCTCTCGCATCGATGTTCCTGCGTCCCTTCTGTTCTCTCTAAAAATAAATAAAACCTTTACAGCAAACAGGCCAGCACTTGGGGAGCCCAGAGGCCAGGCCCGAGGTGGGGAGCACCGGCCGGTGCCTGCTGAGAGGGGTTCTCTGTCTTCAGACCGCAGGTAGGGGGGCAGTTTGTTCAGTGCAGGTTTGGAAGGTTTCACTTTCACCATGCAGTTGGCTGTGGTAGAAGTTTGTGTTAATGTCCATTTCTGGTCTTATTTTCAGGAGTTGTGTTTTTATGTGATTTCAAAACAGCCAGCCAAATCCTGTTTCGTCTTCTAGATGATCTCCCTTCTCCATTCCTGAGCCGGCTCCCTGGGCGCTCTGAGTGGCAGGCGGTGCATTCCTATGTATTTCTCTCTCCACATGAAACACGACGGTCAGTGGCTGTGGTCTCTGTCGTCACGCGTGTCCTGTGAGCACACGGGGTCCTGCCCTCCATGGGCATCACCTCGAGGCCCAGTTTCCGGGCTACGTCCGTCCTCGTGTCCCTGCCTTAGCTCTGCCTGCGCTCCCTCCCCCGAGCCTCATGCCTCCCCGGGGACAGTGGTTCACGCGCCCGAGGACAGAGCCAGGAAGGAATGAACTCCATCCTGTCACATCCAGCCGCTGCTCTGGAGAGGGGCGGGGTCTGCCTGAAGGAGAGTCCGAGGGGCCTGACTGTAAAATCGGGAGTGACATGCACAGATGGGGGCGGGGCACACTCCTTGTGTCTGAGCGAACCTTTTAAGAAAGAAGAATGTTCAGGACTGGACGGGTGACTTACTCAGTGGTCTCAAAGGCGCTGGTTTTCCTTCCACATATTTTTCATTTTCCTTTGCTTTTTTCAGAGTGACCATTACAGAAGAAAAATACCTGATTTCCATTCCTTTTTCTGCAAGAACCTTTTCAGGTGGCATGCACCTGATCGAGCTGGCAGAGCGGCCCGTTCTCACCCGGCGGGTTCCCTTAGTTCCGCCGGCACCTTGTCAGACACGGCACCCCAGCAAACAGAGGGAACGAACTCCTCTCTCTTAGACTGAATCTCCCAACGGTTAGATTTTCCATCAAGGAGCTGCGCTGAATAAGCACTTAGGATCGAACAGGCTCTTTACCAGCTGTCAAGCTTCCTATTTCTTTTTGAGGTTATATATTTGCAGTTTTTTCTAGGTGTCTAATTTCCAAAGAACACTTTACTGAAATTTATTTTTATCTGGCTGTGTCTCTGGGTTGAAACAGCACGTTCAGCAGCCCTCTCTTAAACCGTTTCAAAATAACCCGACTCCCCTGTGGCCCGCAGGCGTGATCTCCGGTGTTTTCCCACCCTCCCCGCTGGCCGCGCCCCGTCTGAGCTCCCTGCATGTGCTGTGGTGGCCGGCTGCTTCCTGGCAGCTAATGTCCATCCCCGCGCTTCCCTTTCCCGGCGATCGCTTTTTGACAGGCACTGGAGCACTAGGTCCAAACGTGCCCTCACTGCCGGGAGGTGACCGGGAGCTACCCGCACAGGCAGGGCCGTGCGGCGGCTCGCAGTGGAGCTGCGTGCGCCCGGTGCTTCCCGGTTTCGTTTTGTGCCTGAGCCCAAGGGAGGTTAAGCACAGAAGAGACTTTCCACCTCTGATTGCCGCAGTGGGCGCGCACGCACACACCCGCGTTCAAGGGGCACCTTTCTGCAAGCCAGAAAGGACGTGCGCTTATTCCTCCCTGTGTCCGGCACCCCGAACCGCTCGTCTTCATTTCTGTCCTGCTTTGGACTGGAACCACGGAGCACGCCTGCCCGGCCGGACGCTGGTTTGCAGAGGGAGTCCGAGTTTGCGGGGGGCCGCCGGGCGGTTGGCGGGGGCTCGTCTCGCTCCTCACTCTGGGGCTCCAGGCAGCAGCAGGGCCGTCGGGCTGTACGAGGAACGTTTGTTCCAAAGCAGTGGGTGATTTCTGTGTGGACTGTGTGGTCCTTTCAGTGGCGGGAGGCTCCATGTGGCTGCACCCATGCCTGCCGCCACGCGGCCCCGTGGGAATCCGGGGGTGCTGTTCGTGTGCCGGCTCAGCACCAAATGCTTGTTTCGGGGGCAGTGGTTCAGGTGTTAAGTGCAAGTGGTCAGCGTTGCACAAAGTCTCATTCCCCGCTGTACGTCCACTCTGTGGTCTCAGATGCAGTGGGAAGTGAAAGTCACCAGTGAACCTTCCTGCAGGATTGATTGGTATGAAGTCATGATCATTTAATTTTGCTTGTTACGCATTGCTCTTTTAACACAGAATTTTAAAAATTAAAATCACATTCTTTTTAAAAAAATTCTTTCTGAGAGAGCCGGGAAGGGAGGGAGAGAGAGAGAGAGAGAGAAACGCCAGTCAGTTGCCTCTTGCACTTGCCCCGCCAGGACCAAAGCCACAGCCCAGGTGTGGCCCTGAGCAGGGTCGCACCACAACCTTTGCCTTGCAGGACGACGCCCCTCCCACTGAGCCACAGGGGCCAGGGCGCAGTTTTACTCTTTTCAGAAAGACTGTGCTTCACACTGTGGCGGCTGAAAGGCCTGCGTGTTTATCGGCAAAGTAACTACACGTGAGCCTGGCACTGCTCCTGGTGCCAAAGCAGCCCAGGCCTGGCGCTCCCCAAGGGTGGGCTACGACGGAGGAGGACCCTCCCTGAAGGGGACTGGCGCAGAGTGTGGGGTGCAGCGAGGGGACAGAGCCTGAGGACGCGGCTGGCGCGTGGGGGCAGGGCTGGGGCTGGGTCGCAGCTGGCGGGGCCCCGACAGGGAGATGGGCACGCTGGCGGGGGCTCGGGGTGCGGTGGGTCAGGCTTGTCCTGCTGGAGCACCAGGTGCTGAGGGGCCTGGCATGTCTGCCACTGGAAACGGGGTCAGAGCTCAGGCCACAGGAGGAGATGCTGCAGAAACACGCACCTCCGGAAGGGTCCGGGCACGAGCTGCATGCTGCCGTCCCAGCGCATGGGCGGTCTGTCTGTGTGGGGTGGTCTGTCTGTGTGTCCGCCGCCCCCGTCCGTGTAGGCGGCCTGCCAGGCTGAGGCCCAGACTGCAGACCTGTCAGGACTGTGCCCTGGCAGAGGGGACAGCTCTCTCGCAGGAGCGGAGGCCTGGACTTGTTTGTGGACGTGACCCTAGGAGAATAGCTGGACCAGCAGGTGACCAGCCTGCATTTTGGGAGCTGGGTTTCCTGTCATTCAGGGCAGCTCCAGCGGCGGTGTTTGCTGTACAATACTCCGCACCCCGCTTGGTGCTTTCCCCGGGGGAGAGCCCCGGAACCCGGGGCCCCGCCAGCCAGGGACAGGGACAGCACGGTTGGGGAGCCCTGCCTGGAGACCCTGGCCCGGGAGAGCCCCTCTGCTTCCAGAACCGGTGGGCTTGCTGGGCTTGTCCACGTGGGAGAGTTTGGGCTGGTCAGAAGTGGGCACCTGCGGACTGGAACCACCTCCAGAGCCCACGTAAGGACTGGGAGTCCGGCTCGGGGACTGGCTCCACCCCTGTGCGCAGCAGGGCGACACAGCCCCGGGTCCCAGGGAGGTGGCCAGGGACCTCTGGGGACAGCGTCGGGGGTCCCGTCAGGACAGTTGCTTTGCTTTCTGGTGCTAATTTTAGAGAAGGTCTTTGTTGTAAAGACTGTGCAAGATTTAAATAAAACTGCCTTAAGTAATTCCTTCTCTCTCTTCTTTGTCAATTGGTCACATCTTAGTGTTTGTTGAAAAAGTGCTGAAGAGACTGTTCCCTCGTGAGCCCCGTGACCAGGACCAGCGAGCGCCGCCGCCTGCTGCCCCCGAAGCCCCTCCCGAGAGAGCGAGGTGCAGGCGCGTCCCCCCGGTGGCAGGTAAGGGCTGTGGGTAACGGGAGTCCCAGCTGCACAGCCGGTTCCATCGCCGCCGTGGGTGTCTGCTGACCGGTCAGGTCAGTGGAAGCAAGAGCACCTGGACCAGTCCTAAGGAACAAGTGACCGCTGTTGGCTGGGCCTTTACTCTCCAAAGATCAGGCCTGCTCGGCCGCGTCGTGTCTCCCAGAATCCGTGTGTCCGCGTCCTGGCCCCCGAGCCCGCAGGGGCCGGTGTTTAGAGAAGGACGTACGGGGAGATGAGGTCAGACGAGGCCATCGGTGGGCCCTGACCCAGTAGGACCGGCGTCCCTGTGGGAAGAGGGTCAGGACACAGACGCACTCACAGCGGACGGCTCTGTGAGCACACGGGGCGGGGCCCCAGCACCCAGGTCTGCACCCAGGTCTGCACCCCAGGAGCTGTGTGGGCGGCGGGCCTGGGGAGGCGGCTCCCGGCCCCGGGAGCAGCCTCGCTGCGTTCCCTGCTGTTCTGGGAACCTCACTGACCCGCGTCCCTGACCATTTTGGAGGTTTTGTGTTTAGGGTCTGTTTGCGCTTTCTTCTCTCTTCCGACTCGACGGCTTTAACCAGCGACACGGCTGGTGGGAGGTGAAGCTCCTGCGTGATGGCCTCTGCCCAGCCCGAGGGTGCGTCCGCAAACTCCAGGCCAGGTCCCCCTGGGAGATGAGGAGCTGACCGCTGTCCTTCTGCGAGGGGGACAGGCAGTTCTGCCTCGGGCTCACATGGTCTCTTGCCTAAAGTAAGGGACTTTTCCCTTTTTACGTCGCTGTTTCAAAATAAACGCTTCTCTTTCTAAATACGGTCATGAGGCAGCTCTTCGCATTGCTGCTCCTAGTTACCACGACAGGTTCTTTCCACGGGTGCTGATGGCCAAGGAGAAGCTTCCAGTGAGTTTGGAAGGTGCTTCATTCTGAATGGCTGTGCCCGTTCTGATTCTTGCAGCCACTTGCGCTTCTTCAGACGTGTTCCTGGCCCCTCAGTGCTGTGCAGCAGGTCTGGCAGGCACTGCGTTTTCTGTGAGGACGCAGAGTCCGAAAGCACAGCGCTGACCTAAGGTTGATTTCCGGAGGTGCTGGCAAGATTCAGAGCGTGTTTGATCAGGGAGACGCCTAGCCTGAGGGAGTGAGGGGGCACTCGTCCTCTGTGCTGGAGGTGGGGGTGCCCCACGGGCCCCCTGCTGGCCTGAGCCATGACCGGACAGCGAGGGACTGTGCTGCTGGCCGGAGTTGCGTGCTGCTGGGCAGAACGCTCACGGCTGGCTCTGCAGAGCAGTTGGAGCGCCGTTGTCTGGTGCGGGGTCACTGCAGTCCCAGGATGGGGAGTGGCACCCCAAGAGGCCAGGCGCAGGGCGTGCCACCGCCCCTTCTCAGCGTCCAGTCCTGAGCGAGGACTCGGACCCCACACTGCTGGGCGCGGGCCGGGCGCCTGGGCGGTCTAGGCTCCGGTCACGAGCAGCTGGGCTGGGCCCCGAGTGAGTTCATCCCGGCTCCCGCTCCCGGAGTTCCTGGATCAGTAGCAGCGCTGGGTGGCAGGCTCAGCCGCTCGGCCCGGAGGGGCATCCCGAGTCCTGTTCCGTGTCCCCCGCATCCTTCCCAAGTCCCTGCTGCTGAGAGGCCGCAGTGTGTTGGTGTTGTGGGGACCCATGTCAGAGGTCGCCCAGACCACGAGGGGTAGGAACAGCGGTCGGTGGAGATGTGGGGAAACGTGAGCCGGCACAGCGCGCTGGGGACGGTCTGACAGCCCCTCAGACGCCAGTGCCCGTTCCCACGAGCCCCGAGGCCCTGCTCTTCAGCCTCTCGACAGGCGTCCACAGGGGCTTCCGCACCGTGTTCCTGGAGGAGAGGAACTGGCCCCGAGTCCCTGTGGGTGTGTGGGCAGCGGGCTCTGCCGCGTCCGTGCGCTGGAGCCGCTGATGCATGTCGCAGCGTGGGGCGACCGCCAGCGGCGACGGAGACTGTGGCCTTTCTGGGCGTGCATGTGTCTGTGCCGGTGCGGGCCACAGCTCTGTGAGTCGCACACTTCAGACGGACGGGCTTATGCTCAGCAGAGCTGTTACAAGAGAAATCATTTGGCCGTGGATGTTCCCAGATGCTACTTGCACCGAACCTGCGGAACGCCGGGAAGTGTCGCTGTCCTGGCAGCGCTGAGTCGTCTGGTCATGAGTCCAGGACGCCTTCCCACTGACTCGTCACCTGCGGTTTCCTTCAACAATGAGCCGCGGTTTGGAGGCTGTCACTTGGACACTTGACTGTGCTTTTCTCTGTGATGCTGTTGTAGATAGCCTCGCTCTCGTGTGTGTGTGTGTGTGTGTGTGTGTGTGTGTGTGTGTGTGTTTCCGGAGTGCTCGGCGCCAGTGCACGGAAACGCACGGACACCCTTTGGCCCCGGACGAGGTGCGGCTCTGCAGTGTGGGAATACAGACATCTGTTTATTGACCTGTGTCCTGCATCCGGCCCTCACATTGCTCTAGCAGGTTTTGGGGGGATTCTTCAGGGTTTTCTGTGGTTAAGACTCTGTCGCCTGTGAGTAGAGATGTTTTGCTTCCTCCTGTCTGATCAGGGTGCCTTTGATGTCTCGTTTTTCTTGACGAATTGCCCCGGATAGAACTCCAGTGTGACGGGGGCATCTGGTCTCATTGCTTGTCCTGGGGAAGCGTCCAGCCCCTGTCCACTGAGGGCAGTGCCTGCCAGCCATGGGTTTTCTTTCACGCCCCTTGTCACGCTGAACTTCCCTTCTACTCCTCATTTGTTGTGTTTTTTTCTTCACAAAAGAGCAACATGCCTGGGAAATTTTGAAGGAAAAGCATAATTTATGTGCAGCTGAAAAAAGAAATATCTGGGCTAGAAGCAAAACAAGGGAATCACAATTCAATAGACAAAGAGAAGCTGTGTGAAGCCACGGTGCCCCGAGGTGGCGGCTGCTCAGTCAAGTCCCGTCAGTCCTTTGCTTGCTGCCACCTGAGCCAGGAACAAGCGTCTGCCTTGTGACAGGGGAGCCACCGCCGCAACACAGCCCTCCTGCCCAGGAAGCAGAGAGAACCTACAGCTGGAGGGACGCTGCTCCCCAGGGCACACTGAGGCCCGCGGGACCTTGTGCCTTCTCTCGACGACATCTCGTTAGGACAAGACCCTCACAGCCTCAGAAGTCAGCCTGCAGCTTCCTAACGGGTGTTCTCACCCGATGACAGCCGAGCTTTTCCCGCTGCAGGACTCGTCTCTGCAGACCCTGAGCTCGTCCTGACAATGGAGGGAGCAGTG
Source organism: Trachops cirrhosus (assembly GCA_028533065.1). Taxonomy (NCBI): domain Eukaryota; kingdom Metazoa; phylum Chordata; class Mammalia; order Chiroptera; family Phyllostomidae; genus Trachops; species Trachops cirrhosus. The sequence continues at coordinate 84,364,089 of CM052548.1, forward strand.
CATTTCAAAGTTCCACGCAGCTTTCTCATTGGGAAAGATTAATCTCAGAAAAGCTTCCAAACATCATTCTGAAGAATGATCAAACAGTCCATGCTCCCCCCAGGGGAGCGCTGTGTGGGGCCTGTGTCCACCCCCCACACCCTCCCCCATGCCAGCAGGGAGACTGTAATTAGCCACCTGCGGTAGGTCAGACTTAAGTTGAGAAGTAGACCACCGTGTGCATCCTAGCTTCAAAAAGGGAAACATTCAGTTTTCAGTTACAGTTGACAGTCAGTGTTACTTTGTATCAGTTTCAGGTGCACAGCGTAGTGGTCAGACTCGGTAAAGTGCTCCCTCGATACTCCTGGCACCCACCTGACCCCACAGCATTCTCGGTGACATTCCCTGTGTTGCATTTACATCCCCATGACTGTTTTGTAATGACGTGAACTGTATTGATGGCAGAAGAATTTGAAAATGTTTGAAGGTTTTTACAATTTAAATGTCTTGAAACCAAATGCACACACAGGAATTAGTGATTTTGTGCCGTCCTCGTTTTTTTTAAAGACTTATTTTTCTGTGAAAGATCAGGGCATCCACTTGTGTTTGCCAATTCTGAGTGAAATGTGACAGTTGAGAGGGTCGGTCCTGCCTGGTGTCCAGTGTCAGAGAAGCAGGGAGAGGGCGCGCCCCTCCCACCGGCGTTGCTCACCCAGAGGCGTGTTGGAAGGGGCCTGAGTGGGCAAGTGTGCAAAGTTACCTGCAGCACGGCGGTCACAGCAACTGTTTCTCGTGTGGAAATTTAGAATCGACCCCATGTGCAAACTTAGGACAGTGGTTGTTATTTGCCAATTACACAGATTATTGTAGCCATTAAAAGACTGTGGCCCTAGCTGGGTGGCTCAGTGGGCAGGAGTGGCAGGTGGGATCCCAGTCAGGGCCCACACCCAGGCTGCGGGTTCAGTCCCCAGTCCGGGTGCAAACGGGAGGCTGCTGCTCTGAGCTTTTCATCGATGCTTCTCCCTCCCTCCCTTCCTCTGTCTCTAAGATCAATAAACAGAGCCTCTGGTGAGGATTTTTTTTAAAAAGACTAGATTTAAATATATCTTAATATGTTATTTTACCCTAACATTCACCTTCGAGTGATATTACCTGTGTAACATACAAATGTGTAACATGCAAGTGTTTCATAATAAACCACGTGAGCGTGATCCCGTTAGGACACACGTGTGCATACGGGTTGTTGGCACACAAGGAGAGAAGCGTCCAGATGTGCCACCAAAACGTTTGCGTTCATGTGATAAGGGGGGTGTGTGTGTGTGTGGAGGATTTTTATTTTCTCCCTCCTCCTCATTAAGTAGCTATGTTTTTGTGTTATATTACAAAACCCCAGAAGTTTACATGGTAAGTCACTTAATGGGAATTTAAATAATCATAGACCGCTCCTGTTTCCTGGCTGCGTGTGGAGCCCACCGGCCCTGAGGTCCCTTGCCCGGAGCTGACTGGTGCCCCCTCCCGCGAATGTGGCGCAGGTGAGGGTCAGAGGACACCTTGGCGCTGACCGCTTCCTGTTGTGCCCGTTTCCTCCGGCAGGTGGCAGCACTGAGGCCCCGCCTGGCCGGCGGCTCTACACCGCAGCTCTGCCTCCCGAGGGCTATGTCCCCGCCCCCATGCCCCAGGAGGCCCCAGGCGGCTCAGGTTCCGAGAGCACCTGCAGCAGCGAGGAGGGCCCCCGCAGCGAGGAGGGCGCTGGAGGTAAGAAAGCCGGGTTCAGTTCTCTGAGCTCATCTCACTGAGTTCACACCAGAGGGCAGAGCAGGCCCCTGCGAAGCCACGCGTGGGCGGGGGTGGTTTGTGGCCCTGCTCAGACCCGGAGGTGATTTTGGCTGCAGAGACTGCTGGTGTTAGATGCATCCAAGTGGCAACAATACTGGCCTTGGTTTAGGAGAACTGTTTCCTTGATTTTCCAGTGTTTTCAGAATATTCTGGAGTGATCTTTCAATTTTCTAATCATGGAAATAACTTACTTTGCATGCGTTTTGCAGAAAAATGAAGTCACTTTATTTGCTTTGTTGACTGGCGCTTTGGTCACGCATTAAGTATCTGCCTTGAAAAATGAGATGGTAGTGATTTTGTTTTAATTCATTATTTCAAAACTTTCTTAGAGGAATATGAATTTTAAAATAAAATTATACCCAGAAGCCCTGGCTGGCGTAGCTCAGTGGATTGAGCGCGGGCTGCGAACCAAAGCATCGTAGGTTCGATTCCCAGTCAGGGCACATGCCTGGGTTGCAGGCCAGGTCCCCAGTGGGGACCACATGAGAGGCAACCACACATTGATGTTTCCCTCTCTCTCCTTCTCCCTCCCTTCCCCTCTCTAAAAATAAATAAATAAAATCTTTAAAAAAACAACAACAACAAAAAAAGATAAATAAATTAAAATTAAAAAAATAAATAAAAAATTATACCCAGAAGATTTCTACCAAGTATATAAACTGAGAAATGCATGCTTTAAACCTTAATTAACTTGAATATTAAGAAAATGTGGTTTTCCAGCACGTTGACCTTTCTGACTTCCTAATTGAAGGGTCAGAAACTGTAAAACCAAAACTGGGACAGTACAGAGTGATCTTTGGAGCATGATCACAGATACGCAGACGCACGCGAACTCGAACTGGTTTCGTGGCGAGCTGTGGTGGCGAGCCTGCTCCACAGCATCCTCAGCACATGCGGTGAGGACGTGCCGGCCCGCTCACATGCCCACGCACTCCGCTCTGCTGAGGACACTGGCAGGCCTGCGAGGGCTGCTGCTGCAAGGACGTCTGTCTGTCTGTTCCACGGCCAGGTGCCACGTCCCGGCCTGCTCTGTGGGCACCAAGCTAGACTGTCACCTCATAGGAAGTGGGACGATGACAGTGCCGGTGAACAAAGGTCTCTCCTACAGACAGTGCAGGCCTCCCTGTCCTGGGGCCCAGGCCCACCCCCCCCAGAGAGTGGCTGGGAGGGGCCTGGTCTGTGTTAGAGCAGGGAGATGTCTCTAAAAAGTAGCGAAAAGGGGAATTGAATAATTAGGATCCATTCCATTTAAATTGCCATGGTAACCAGGCAGAGTTAGGGGTAACTTTTATTTATAACTTTGACTATACAACATTATTGCAAGTTACATCTTTATAAGCTGTTTGTTAGACAAAACCTTTATGTTAATTCATTTCCTCCTCAGCTGCCAGGTTCACGGGAGCAGCCATGCTGAGAACCTTCGGTGTAGTGTCTTCTTTTCCAGGGGCCGTGCCCGGGGAGGGGTGATGGCCTGTGGGGGCCGTCCCTGTCTCTCCACGCAGAGCTCCGACAGCTCTGTGCAGAGACTGGGCTCCGCGCAGACCTGGGTGTTTGGTCCTGACTGATGCCTGCGTGTCACTGCAGCCCTGGTGCCTCCTGCCCTGGCCCGTGCGCTTTTCCTGTATTCGGGTGGCTTTCGTGTTCCGGTCAACCAGAGTCGTTAAAACCGAGTCCTTTTTGTGGAAAGCTGCCGTGAGCAAGCACCCTTCGAAGTAGTTAGTGACTTCGTGGCTCTTGGACGCATGTGCTCCTGCACATTTCTAGTGGATCGCGTGGCTTAGGCATCCATCTTTTCGTGCACGGACAGACCTGGGCCTCAGTTCCAGGCAGGTGGCTTCAGACCCGGTGGGCGCTGGCTGGGCTGCAAAGCCTGGTCTGTGGTCGCTGAGGCCTTTGGGGGCCGTCATCGGGAGCGTCTCAGGGCAGTGCCGCATGCCTGACCAGTCAGGTGTGGTTTTCGCCACTTGCGACCGAGCCCAGGCCAGGCCCTGGGTGGACAGTCGCTCCAGTCTGCTGACTGGGGACAGTCCCTGCACGGCGCATGGGCTCAGGGTGTGACGAGGTCAGGGTGAGAGAGCAGTCTTTCCTTTTTATCCTGATGGTTTCTGAAGTGACTTGTAAAACGTTGCGCATGTTCAAGTGCCTCCCTCCTCAGGGGATGAGTTGGGGAGGCTGATAGCCACCTGCTGTGTCCTGCTCTCAGACCCCAAGACGGGAGTGTGCGAGTGTGAGCAGTGAAGGCATCTTTCCGAGTGCGTGTGAGCGAGGCCTGTGTGAAGTGGGCCGAGGCGACGCGGGGCTGATGCCAGCACCAGCCTCCTGGACGGCACGCGGGCCCACGTCCAGGTGACAGGGCGAGCGTGGCTCTCGCGCTCACCGCCTGCGCACGGTCGCTGTCAGGGCAGCAGCCGGTGGCAGCTCTGCCTGCCAGGCTCTGGGCTCAAACCCGGGGTCAGCGCTTTAAGCCCGCGCCCTCTTCCCCACGCTAAAGGGCCACCCGGGGCGGGGCCAGCACAGGTTTACAGCTGTCCATGTGGGAACAATACAGTAATTCATAACAATACAGGACTGAGTCTGAGTTTCGCACACTCCCAGCCGTGGGTCTGCGTTTGGCCAGCCTGTCTGTTCTCGGGTCACTTGGATTTAAAAGCTACATTGTGGCTACGTCGTGTCCTGACACCGAAGTGAAGTGCCAGGGCCAATTCGACGGTGTCCGGCTGTCATAGCCCTGCTGCTCGTGCTCTCGAGACGTCACTGCTCGAGAGGTCAGAGGAGAGCATCCATTCTTTGAAGGCAGAGTCCCCTTACTCCACGCCTGGTCAGGCACCCCAGCCCCAGAGGCCACTGCCACCGGAGCTCTCAGGAGAAGGTTCTGTCCTCAGCACTAGCCCCGGCCCCGCCCCTCCGTGCCTTGGTCTGCTTCTCACCTTCTGGGCCCAACAAACCCATCATCCCTTCTCCCAGGCCTGGCTCCCTGCTGGCTGTCCCACGGCCTGGACGGACATGCTTCTGTTGACAGACTGTCGTCTCTGGGCATGCGACTGCAAGGCTGCAGGGCTCACCTTGCTAAATGAGCCTGATTGGTACTTGTTGGTACAGAATGTCCTGAATTTTAGGCAGATAGTACCAGGGGTATTCAACCTTTCAATACCTCGGGGCCACACTGGAAGAAGAGTTGTTTGGGCCACACATCAAATGCATTGTGACACAATCGCAAAAAGCCTCATAATGTTTTCAGTGAATTTACAATGTGATGGGCCGCATTCACAGCCATCCTGGGCCACAGGTTGGACACCCAGACTGTAAGCATCTGATATTTTTATTTTAACTCTTGGCCTTGTATACATGACTGAGGTCAAGGTTAAATGTAAGTGTCTCCCTATTACTTAGCACCTAGATCTCATGGATACTGAGGGGTGATCATCTCGTTTGTAGCCTTAGCATTGATTCCACAATAAGACTCCTGTCCCTTTAAAACATTAGCTTGCTTCCAGGTGGTGTGGCGCAGCTGCACAGCCGGAGGAGCTGGAGACTGTGGCTGTTTTGGTGTCTGTTTCCACGACAGCACCTCATCAGGACGTGGGTGTCAAATAGTGGTGGAGAGAGTTTTGACAAACGGTGGTTATTTTTAAAATTAGCATGTGTGAAAGGAAAGGTATGCTTTGGGGATGGCAGCTTCTCAGATTTGAAATAGTCAAACCTCTGGTTCCCCGATGCAAATGTTCTGCAGCTTTTCTCGTGCTCGGGGGTCTGAAGCAGGTGACAGGCCCGGAGGTCAGGCAGGTTCTGGATGCTGGAGCCGTGGGCTGCACAGTGTGGCACGGAGGCAGGCACCACCGGCGCTCCAGACCAGACCACGGATGAGGGAGTCCTGCAGGCTCAGCACTCAGCACTTCTCCAGCACGGAGCCGTGTCTGAGGAGCAGGGCCCTCTCAGGGACAGAAAGCAGTCCTGAACTAGAGATTGTAGCGGTGTTCCCGCCACGCTCTGTTTCCTCTGCACTTGTTGGGCTGTCGCGGCCACGCGTGGCTCACGGTTCACTCCTGTCTGAGGGCACAGAGCTCCGGTGTCGGAACAGAAACAGCCCGTCTGCAAGCGGTCACGTTACCAACTTTCTTCTCTCAGTGCTGCCCGGATCCTGATGACAGTATTTGGAGGCGCCGGCCCTGTCAGGGGAGGGCCTCGGGGACCACTGGAGTTCTGGTTTGCTTTCGAGGGTGGCTGCTGCGTCCTGTCAACATGGGTCAGGCCAGGCAATAATTGCAGAGGACAGGGAACCAGCCCTGAGTAACCGCTGAGCTGCTACAGCCCACTCAGCTGTAGGTTATGGGTGTAGAGGTGCCTGAGGTCAGGACAGGACCCGAAAAAAGAGCATGCAGTTTAACACACGAGTCTCATCTGGACTTTGAGCTGAGGGGGCAGCATCATTTCCACCTTGCAGATGAGACCGAGACTCAGGGCTACATCTTGTGTTGGTGGTTACAGCCATTTATGGTTCTGGGGTAGGTTGGCCATAGGAACTGTCATTGGTGCCAGCTCAACACCGACAGGAGTCTCCACTGTGGGATACAGCTCAGAAAAAAACATCGAGTGCAAACAGCTCAGTGGTGACACAGCTCAAGCTGCACGTCTTCAGCCAGGAAACACAGTCTCCAACACTTACAGAATTTAGCTCCCAGAGCCCCAGCAGAGCTGGCTTTTATGGAGGGAAATCCCTGTCCCTGGTCCCTGATTGGTCCATTCTCATGCAAATGAGGGCTCCAAAGCCTTGTAGTTTGGTTGGTCCAAAGGGTACTGTTCTGATTGGCCAGAATAGAGCCTCTCTGATTGGGTGGAGCTGCACAGCTCTGATTGGATAGGGAAAGTCTCAGTCCTATTGGTTGAAGTAGGATTCCAGGATCTCCTATATAAGGGCTGCTCAGCTGAGTAACAGTGCAGGTGGGCAGTTCAGGGCAGGGTGCTCCCGGGGGTGCAATTTGTGAGAGAGGCCCCTGGGCAGAGGTGGCTGCTAGGCTCTGTTTCTGTTTTGTTTCATTTCACTTCAGTTTGAGCCCAGTTAGTAGGTGTCTTTTTTTCTCAGCGTTCAGTATCTGTACCTGCTTTTTCTTCTTAAGAATAAGTAAGCTGTTAATTTTATTGTAAGCCTCGGAATCCTTGGTAGTGTAATTATTTGAAATACAATTGAGAATCACTGTATTCTTTTAAAATCCCTTTTGTACTAAAATTTCCAGATCCTAATGGGAAAGTGTATTTAGGTTACTGTGTTTGCTGTGGGTTACTGTGTAAGCAGTATACAGAAAATTGTTGTTTTAGCATTTTTGCTTTTATAGATCAGGATCCTTATGATGAACCAAAGAGAAGAAGAAGAAGAAAACATAAAACAAAGAGAACATTAAAACCCAGCAACATTCACGTAGAACAAGCAGAATCAGAGAAACAGCAGACTTTCCCACAGGAAACATTGCAGCCACGGCACACAGGCGGCCCCACAATTAGCAAAAATAAGAAAAGGAAACTGAAAAAGAAACAGCAGATGAAAAGGAAGAAAGCCGCCGGCCTGCTCACGAGAGCCTGCGGCATCAGCTTCCTGTACGAGCCCCGGGAGGACGGCTGCGAGCCGAGCGACACCGGCGAGGGGGACGCGGGCGACCTGGGGGACGCGGGGGACCCGGAGGACGCGGGGGGTGCAGAGGCCGAGGAAGCCGGCGTGGGCGTCCAGGAGAAGGCAGACGGCATCCTCGATTTTTTGAAGTCCACACAAGAAATGTATCTTTATGATGGTATGATTTTTCCTATTTGTCTTTTGAACAGTAGCATCTACTTATTTGGGAATAGGAACAACTATAGTATAATATTCAAATGTTTAAACTACAAAACATTAAGTATTCATTATTCAATACGAACCATTTGTTTTGAGGCAAAAATGAGAGTGTTCAGCTTCCTCTGGCCAGGCTCTGACCGGCCGTGGCTCAGGCCGCCGCAGAGGCCAGCGCAGCATCCTGGCTGCAGCGGCCGCCTCGCCCTCACCGCCCCAGGCCGGCTGTGGGGCACACTGTGGCCAGCTGTGTTTCTAAAGAAAGGGTGGACACCGATCGGGGCTTTGCCGGGCCCCGGCTTAGACCGCAGGGCGCGTCTCCGAGATGAAGTAAGAGCAGGTTCACACTTGCGTTGAGGGTCGGGATCGATGGGAACTTGGGGGACAGAGGGGACACGGCGAGTTTCACCCGTTCGGTGGCATCTGTTAGAGGACAGTGCGACGGGAGTCCTAGACCTGGACACGCAGCAACCCACAGAGAACAGGAGACAGAAGGGGGTTAGTCCCCAGGGATGCGGGCGTGGGCAGGGCGGCGCGGGCGGGAGGGAGGGACCAGACACCTGTGCCCACGGTCCCCATAGGCGGGGGCACTGGTCACGGAGTGGGACTTGGCCGAGTTTCCCAGCTGACGAAGACCACCAAGTTGGAGATTGAACACGGTCCGTGACCTCCACGCAGGGTTAGTGTGGCAAACACCAGCCCCTCCCACAGCTCTGTGGTCGGCGGCGGGGACGGTGACACGTGTCCTCGCTGCTGTGGTTGCCGCGCCTCCCGGTTTCCTTGCTGCTGAGAGCAGCCCGAGCACAGTCTGCAGAGCTCAGTGTCCCTGTCCTGTGTGTCCTCCCACGGGGTCCGGTCACGTGAGCAAACGCCAGGTGCCTGTGGTTCACGAGCAGTGTCTTGCCCAGGTTGCCTCTTGTGGAGGCTTCTTCCGTCCCCACCGCGGCGTCGGAGGAGCGCCGGGCGGGTCCTCAGCCCGCGGGAACGGAGATGAACGCGCGTCTTCACGGCCATCTCTGTGCAGGTGTCTCCCGGGACCCGGACCCGGCCTTCCTGGGCGCCGCCGAGGCGCTGTTTACAGGCCTGGAGGCTCGCAGCGTGTCCGCCGCCGACCTGCTGGGCCTGGAGCAGCTGAAGGCGCTGCTGCTCCTGCAGGATCCGGGGAGGCTGCAGCGCGCCCTGCAGGTGTTTGCGGAGCACTGTGCCATGCCGCCAGGTACCTGCTGCCCAGGGGCGGGAGCCGCTGGGCTGCTCCCCCAGGAGTGCGGGCACCTGCACGCAGGAGTGTCTGCTGTGGAGCAGCCCTCGGCAGGGGTGCAGAAACTCCCCCACACCGACGCTGCGGACTTGGAGCTGCCCCCTCTGAGCACCCGTTTCCTTACTTTAAAGGGAAGTTCCCTGTGCCTGGCCTCCTGAGGCCGGGGAGGGCCGCGCTGTCCCAGCACCAGCTCCAGAGCTGGAACGTGGCCAGCTTCTGGTCTGCGTGTCGTGCCTCATGTCAGTCTGTGTGTGGTGTTCCGTGGGCTCGGACGTCGGACTCGCCCCGTCCTGCGGTGGCCCTGAGCCTGGGGCTCACGCCCAAGCAGATGAAACAGCAGGAGTCCGTCCCTCCGTCTGCAGAGTGGCGTCTGTGCCGCGGCGTGCAGGTCCCCGTCAGCATCGCACCTCAGTCAGTGTTCCCTTATCTCAGAGCTGACCTCAGGCCCAAAGGCTAATACCTGCCGGACAATTAACAGTTTTCCTTTTTGTTCTGTTTTGCTCTGCAGACCAGGCCGGCGTGGTCTCGGCGCTCTTTAATTACTGGGCCACACACATGCTCCCCCAGCCAAGCCAGGAAGGGAGCCGGGGCCCCTGGCTGCCAGGAGCTGGGGCCCAGCAGGGAGCCTCGGGCAGCCCTGGAGGCCCAGCTGGGCACGGAGAGGACAGCGCGCCCTGACCCGTCCCCGTGCCCCACACGGCCCGCGCGCCTGCTGTGCCACTTCGCCTGCACGTGGGGACCAGGTCGTCCGAGACTCACAGGACAAACGGGGATACGATGGAGCTTGCACTCTAAAAACTGCCTTTGTCTGGAATGACGACTCAGTGGTTCTTTTTTTCTAATTCCTGTAAAAATCGAAAATGTACATTCTGTTACACTGAATAAACTGTACAGTTTGAAGCTGTCACGTATTTTTATAAAGTTTCGAACCACCAGTGCCCAAAAGTCTGTTTCGGTGGGTGCCCCGTGGATGCTAAGACGCTGCCGCGTGAGTCCCTGGAGTCCAGTTCCCTTTCCCACCTGGAGAAGGACGGGGGCCGTTGCCGAGCGGCTGCCGTGGGCAGGGCTGCCAGCGCCAGTTCAGTGATAACGTGTCTCCCCCGGACCGTGCGTGGGAGGCCGTGGGACGTGACCGTGGGGACGCCCGGTGCCGGGAGCCAGGTCATGTGCACACCAGTGACACTGGAGTGCACTCGAGGCGTCGGGCTGGTGCAGAGTTGCACCTCACTGAGAGTAAACAGGAGGCTGAGCCAGGCTGGAGTTCGATGACAATTAGGGCCAGGACTACAGTGGCCTGAGAGGCTGAGGAGTGGCCATCTTGCCAGAGCAAGGGACGTGTGGCCCTTTTTTCCCTGCGTCCCCTGCCCTCAGCCGGTCACTCTGCAGCGACGGTGGTGCTGTGAGCACGGGAAGCCAGCCAGCACGGGGCCCCCCCGTGTCCTGCTGTGGCTCAGAGACCGCTCCGAGTGCAGGGCGGCCCTGCGACCCTGCTGGGAAGGTCTGCGAGCTTCGGGCGCAGTGCCTTCCGGGCCTCCCTTCCCTTCCCGAGTCTCCCGTGTGCGTGTCCCATGCGAAAGGAAGGGGCCCTGGTCTGTCTCGAGTCACAGGACCGGGAGCGCGGAGGGAGTTTCTCCCCTGCACGCACCAGGGGCCGCTCCCTGCTCTCCCGGTGGTTTTTCCTGCAGGGGAACCGACAGGTGGGCCTGGGCACTGGGCCCTCGACCCAGACACTGTGGACGGAGTCTCACACTAGCGGGTGGAGGGGACCGGGCCTCCCGGGGGCTGTTTTCACCAACAAGGTCGGCTGGGCGAGGGCCGCCCTCCCGCTGTCCTGAGCAGCAGCCTCAGGCCGGCTCCCGGAAGTGTTCGCACCACCAGCACCGGGCTGCCCGCTCATGTGTGGGGCGTCTGACACCCGGGTCCTCTGACCTGCAGGCGGGCAGAGCAGGTTTGCGCGTGCGGCCCAGCCACCTGTGCCCAGGTGACACCACGCTGACCAGAGTTGGTGCTTCATGGAGGATGTCGTAGAAAACGTTTTTCTGAGACACGGGAACTAAGACCTGTTGGGGGCATGTGCCCCAGTGCACTGGCCACCATCACACACTCGCTGTGGTTCCGTCACTGACACTTGCTTCCACACACTGCGTTCTCTCCGGGAACGTCTCAGTGGCCACTGCTCTGTGGAGATGCACCCACGGGACTCAGACCAGCTTCCACGCTCCGGAACAGTGTACCCCCCACCCAGACAGGGAGGGGCCCCCACATTTGCATGACATGGCATCTCCAGGGGGTGCCCTCATGCACTCTCGCCAAAAGCGAAATCTTCTGTATGAGCTTTTCTGTGTTTTCATTTAATTAGGAGTTTGCCAGGGCAAACACGACCTCCATAGTGGGCAGCCGCAGGTGGAGGATTCCGTGTGGAGACACAGGGACGGGGCGACATGCTCACTGTGACGGGGCAGGAACCAGGGAAGCCCTCCCGGAGGAGGCGGCGTTTGGGATGAGCCTGAGGAGGCACGGCAGCCATCCCGCTGCCCGGGCAGACGGAACGAAAACAAGTGCTGACAAAGTGATTACATTAGAATTCAAATAATCTTTGAAAGCAGGTCTTGTCGAGGTGGAACAGAGAGACCTTTGAAGAGAGGCGTTAGGGTGCAGCTATTAACCTTTCCAAGCTAATTACAGCCTGCAGAGCTACAAACGGATGTAAATACACCTGCTTTGCATCAGTGTTCTCCAAGATGACTACTTCTAGGGATTTCCTTTTTTTTTTTTTAATCTTCATGTTTCATTTTGAAAGTGCTGCCCTCTTAACAGTGTTTCTATTTAGCTTCCTAAACAGCTGATTGTGTCCAGGCACACAGATTGCTCCTTTGACGTTATTAATTACAAACAGGCTCAGGCCCGCCCCCCCAGTAGCCCTGCGCAGCCCCTCGGGCAGCTTCCCGGCCCCCTCCCCCCGCCAAGGGAGGATGAGGAGGAGCAGCAGCGGCAGAGGGGGCTGCGCTGACACTTCGCCCTGGAAGCAGCCGTGTGCCCGGGGCAGCCCCTGGCCAGCAGCCCAGGAGCAAGGTCCCCTGCACCTCAGCTGCACACGGGGACACAGTGGGAGGTGAGTTAGGTGTCCGGTGCCTTTTTCCCTAGATCCACTGAGTCTTAATCTAAACTCTTTCCCTGAACCTCTGCTCCAGTTCAGCGGCTTTTCACCGACCCTGGGCATAGGCTTCAAAGCCTGAGACCAGAGTTCTTTCAGGAACCTGGGGGGAGAGGGGAGGGGCTGTGACAAGGACTCAGCTCCTCTAGACAAGGAAACAGAGGCCCAGAATGGACCCCTGCCCTGTGGGTCTGGGTGGCACTGCCGAATGCTGCTCTCGGCCCACTCCCGTCTGTGCACAAAAGGGATTCGTCTGCAGAATCTCGGCATCAGAGCTTAGTAATAACTGCACTTCCTTCAACTGGAAACTTAGTCTCTCCCCGATCCCCAGACCAAAACATCTCAGCTCACTGAGGAAGGAAGGAAAAGGCTCAGGAAGGACCAGGCACAATGGACTCAGTGCGGCCGGAAGCCCACCGAGTTCAGCAGCTCTGCAGCGCCGGGCGCCGGGTCAGCCGGCCGGGCGGAGCGTCCAGGTAGGGGCCGGTGGCCCTGGCCCCGCTGCTCTCGGGGCTTCTCGGGATTGTCGCTGTGCTCCTCGATGGCTAAATGCGTGAGCGCTTCCTTGCCGCTGCTCTTCTGATTGGCTTCTAACCTTGCGGGTTCGGGAGCAACGCGGCTGGACAGTATGGTTACTTTTTAAAAGGCAGGGAAACAGTGAACAGAAGAATTCTTCCACAGAAACAGAGATTCAGAAGGAGGCTCCCCAGTGCAGTGGATCAGCTTCCTGTGGCCGCGGGACACGCTCCCACGAACCTGGTGGCTTAAAGGGCACACGTGATCTTGCTGTTGGGGAGCCGGGTCTGGAGTGGGTCCCGGGGCCTGACGGCAAGGGAGGGCCGCTCCTGCAGGTGCGAGGGCTGGGCCTGCTCCTGGCCGCCGGGGCCGCCGCTTCTCCCTCTGTCCTCGCTGGACTGCCGGCCCCCTTCCTGGCAGGGGCCCACCCCGTTAGTCCAGCACAGTCCCCGTAGTCTGAGGTCCGCACTAGCCAACAGCCTCACCTGCAGCCTTTCTCCCCTGTGCCCATCTCCTAACGTGCTCGCAGGTTCTGAGGGTCAGGAGGTGGGCAGCCGGGGGGCCCCTGTGCGTGGGGGGCTCACGTTAGTGTTGCTTTACTTCAGTGCCTTTTCAGTATTCTTTTCTAAATGAACACGTATAGTGTTTAGAGTAAAAATGTTTGTTTTCCTTTCCTCCTAAAGCCTGGGAGAAACCTTCCTAGAAGCTGAATGTAATAAGCATCCACATCGCATCTGGACGCACGGACGTGCCCTGTGGGTTCTCACGAAGGGCCCTCACCGTCCCTGCCGTCCGCGTTCTGGAGGAGGGTCTGCATCTCCCGTCTCGCCTGTGCCCTCCTCGGCTGGTCGCCTCTCGGCCTGGAACCGTGGACCCTTTCGGGGTGCCTGGTCACTGCGCACACCTCGGCCAGCACCTGCCCACCCGCGGGCCCTGCCAACACCCTGCCGCACCCACACCTGCTGTTGTTAGATGGGAGGGGCTTCCTCAGTCCCCACTCTCAAGCCGGCTTCTCTGTCACCGAGAAACCGGAGTGGGTGTGGAGCATCCTGCAGACCTGGAGGGTCCCTGCCGCGTCACCCGTGCACTGCAAAGGAGCACACGCTGTCCCCTGCCCCTCTCCGGGTCCCGACTGTCCTCGGCCTCTTCAGATGGGACGCCTGAGTGAACGCAGGTCCGTGGTCCTGGCTCTGCTCCCACTGGACAAGCAGGGCTCCAGCTCACGCTCCACCCCCGAGTCCTTGGATGCCAAGTCCTGGGGTGTCCACTGAGGGAGCGGAACGCACCCCCCAGAATGTCCCACGTGGGGACTCTGACCACTTAGAGTTCAAGGCTCTGAGATGTGCAGGTCATGCAATTTCCGTGAGGAAAGTCAGTGCCCAGATGGACGCTGGTCTCCCGGTCACAGTTCCACAGGCTGCTGCCCCAGCCCATGCCCCCCGGCTCCTCCACGCCCCACAAACATGCCTGTGTCACAGAAGTGTATAGTTCTGGGTCCCCGCTTTGCTGCTGTGTGCACAGAAAAATACTGGATTGGCCAAAAAGTCCATCACATCTCCATGAAATAAAGGGCACATTTTTTTTTCATTTTCACCAAAAACTTTATTGATTTGGATATTTTGAGTATGTCAGCTATCTCCCGCTATTGGCTTCTTAGTAGGCAGAGGCCAGGGGTGCTGCCGAACACCTTCCAATGCATAAGACAGCCCCACAGCAAAGGATTATTTAACCAAAATGTCAATAGTGGCAAGAAACTTTGCAAACCACTTTTTACACATGCAGTCACAGCACCTTCTCCACACACTGCACAAATCTTTCTGCGTTTCAGTTGCATTTTTACCTTTCTTGAAATAATAAAGCACAACATGCTGACAATGTTGTATATCTTCTTCCATCTTCAATATTAAAATGGGTGCACAAAAATTCACCAATTTTTTTTAATGAACGCTGATATGACAGCTGCCACAGTATAATCTAACGAAATTGTTTCGAATAAAGTTAAAGATAGTCATCTTTAACTTTAAAGCGCTACTAGAGCCAGGGAAAAACTGAAGGGACTTCTCAGCCAACCGAATATTATGCCCCTAGCGGTTCCTCCGGAGGAGGAAGGAATTAATTAAAATCGCTGACCTTTCTTCTGGTGACAAAGAGGATGCAGAGTAACTGGAGGTGGAGGGGCAACCAACCCGGAAAAATGGGCGTGCTGGGTAAAGACAGTGAGGGTCGGGGCGGGGGAGGGGGGGCCTCCTGGGAGGGGCAGGTGGGGGTTCCCTCTGCGCCTTCTGCTCAGTTTCCAGGAATGGGGGGGTGGCGGGCGAAGCTCTGTCAGCACCTCTTCAGGGCCCTGTGGGGCTGCGGAGGCGGGAGGCAGGGGGCGGCAGCGAGGGGCCACTGACACTGAGCTCAGCGACCCCGGGGTTTAGTGCCCTGGAGCGGTGGAGCAAGGTGTGCTGGACAATCTGACCTAAGGGGTTTCTGCGGAAAGCAGCCAGGTGATAGGATCCACTGGGCTGGTGGGAGGCGTTTGATCAGACAGCAGGTGGGGGTGTGACTCAGCAGGGTTCCCCCTGGCAAGGGCCAGACGGAGGCAGCAAAGGTCAACCCTACAGGTCGAGGTCGAGGCCGAGGAGCCGGACCCTGGGTTGAAGTCTAAACCCGTGAAGAAGTTCCGACCCACAGCGCCGCTGACGCGCTGCGCGCAATCGGAGCGCGCGCCTGACTGACTGCGTTGGGCAGCAACCCCTAGGCCAAAGTCACTATAGAAACCGAGGCGCTGAGCGTCAGTCCCTCCCCCAACACCTCCCAGCATGCTCTGCGAAGGCAGCCCTCCCCCAACCCCTGCCCTGCCCCGGGCCAGGGGGCCCGGTCGCACGTGGCAGGAGGTGGACTCGCAGCAAGTCACAGCTGGTATGCAGAAGGGTCGACAGTATTTGCCAAAGAACTTTTGAATTTGGAAAATATGGGAAAGTAGCCCTGACCCATGTGGCTCAGTGGGTTGGGAGTCTTCCCGCAAACCAAAAGGCCTGGTTCAATTCTCGGTCAGGGCACAGGCCTGAATTGCGGTTTGGTCCCTGGTGGTGCGCGCGCCACTGCAACCACACATTGATGTTTCTTTTTCCCTTCCCCTCTCTCTAAAAATAAATATTTTTTTTAAAAAAGAAAAGTATACAAAGCAACCAAAAAGCAAATTTTACATTATCATACATGGGCTTGTTACTAGTACCGCGTGCGTTCTGTTTAATTTCAGGAACGTGAGCTTGCCGTCTTCACCATCATTCTGTGTATATTTGGCTACAGTCACTGGGGTGTTGCAGGGGTTTTAATGTAAAAAATAAAAGAAATAAGAACAAATCCATCTAATTTATATCTGCTATAAATTCCTATCGCAATGTGCAAATTGTTCATGTTTTACACAGTAGTAACTTTCTTAAAAATTCAAAACAGCAAATGCTTTTTGAGCACTTTGCATACATACTATAGATATAGATATACATATATATATGTCTTGTATCTATCATATGTCATGGATATACCTATACTTAATAACTCGTTTATACAACTACATAAGCCAAAGTGGAATTTCCCCCCCAGCTACTTCCCACAGGTAAGTTTGGCAAATCCTTGCAAGGCTTGTTTTTTCTAAGTAGAGCTGAAGTTGTCATCGAAGTCGATGTGCTCCGAATTCTGTGTTCTTTCCACTAAATGAGATAATTCATATAAAGTACTAGTAAAACCACTGGTAAGCGGTAAGCACTCAAATGTTGGCTCTAGTTTTCAGTTTTATTTCTACTAATTTTCAAATTAAGAGAACTAGCTGATGAATTAGTGACTACTTCATACATACTTTGTTCTCCTCACTACACTAAGTACAGGATGTATGGGAGGTGTTTGAGAAAGTCTCGAGAAGGTCGGAAGGTGCAGAAGGTTATTTTGCACCACCCAAGGGTGGTGCAGAGGAAGCAGACTGGGAGGACAGATGTGAATTTCAATGTGTCAGGGTATGCACGCCAACCTTCAAGGCCACACTGACCCTAACGTTTATGGAGCACCTCGCCCTTCCAGGTGTCGGACAGGAGTGTCCCCTCCACGTGGTGAGCGTGGCCACCATGTGGTCAGGCATGCCTGCCTGAGGAGCGCTCTGGCCAGGAGGACCGTGTCCCCAGACAGGCGGCCTGGCCCACCTCCTGGGAACAACACAAGTCCCGTCCTCCCTTTTCAGAGCAGCCTCCTTTCCCCAGCTCTGGGAAGGAGCTTGCTACTTGCTGTCTGCTGAGGTTGTTCATTGCATCTGCAAGCAGCCTGGATTTCTGGAAAGTTCTCTGTGGCACCCCACACCATACTTGCACTTAAAAGTAACTGCCAGAGTATAATCAATCACACTGAGTCCAGCCTCCACTCACAGGTGGCACGGTTGGTTGCTGTTCCGGAAGGAAGAGTTTCTATACCAGTGAATGTTCATCGGCTCTATGAGCCCATACGGGCAATTCAGGCTGAAGTTAGCTTCTTCAGGCAAAGGGCTCAGGAAACAGGAGGCTCTTTCACATCCAGAAATGAATCCTCTGTGTGAGGGTTGTGTAACCGAATGCAGGCCTGGCTGCCTGCCGTCACGAAAGCCGATACTCAGGAGGCAGGTGCCAATGTAAAGGAAAGGGGTTTATTTTCACTGCTGGCCACCTGGAGGATGGGGACTCTGGGCTCCAAGCCCGTCCCCCGCCCCTTCAGTGGAGGCAGAGGCTTTTATAAGGAAAGCGAGGGGAACAGAACAAAACGATCAAAGAGGCTTGAAAAGTTCTCTACCTGCAGACAAGCACAGTCCATTCCAATAAAGGCAAGTGACGGGCCAGTGTGCGTCACCCTGGTTTAGTCATCCTGGCTTGTCATTTTGGCTTTACCTCATCCAGGCTCCACAGCTGAAGGTCAGCAAATGCCCGGGAGCTGGGATGCCTGAAGGTCAAGTCTGTGTGTTTTGAAGTCAGTGCCTGGGATTCTTGAACAAACAGGCTGCTCATCTACAAGCCACACACTAGTCAGAGTCTGCACTCACAGAAACAGTGCGGGAAGGATGGTGGGGGGGCTCCGATTTCCCACAATTACAATTTTCCACCATTACAGATCGCCCTGCCAATCTCTCTTCCATGTCTATGGAAGTTAGAAGGCTTTAGCCAAAACATTTAAGAAAATTAGAAAAATTCAGGATGCAGTGTAAGTTCATAGGTGAAAAATGAAATTTTAGAGACAATTCACTGTATTAGAGTTTAGTATTTATAACTGTGTAAGATGGATTCTATTGAAACATTTTTCTCCTAAAACCACCCTCATTTTTTATCAAAGAACCAAATCAAGACCAATTCATTTCCTGCATTAAGTCCATTTCAGTTTGACCTGATTATTTGCGTGGACGCAACAGGAATAGCAACTGATGGTGTAGGCTCGCCTGTGTATACTTGCTGGGATGCTGCAAGGAGTTTGTAGACTGAGCTTTCATTAGCCTCTCGGGGCAAGAACCCGAGCTGCAGAGTTGCCATCAAGCTTTGTCTGCAGTGCCTATACGTTTGGGTAAACTCAAGTTCTGGAGGTCCTCAAAACGCCTTGAGGTTCTTCCTTGCCATCTCCCAGGAAAGCAACCTTCACTCCTTACCTGAAAGGCGCCGTGAACCTTCTGAATAAGCCAGGAGCCAGGCCAGGACTCCAAGGGGCTTTTATTGGCTCCGAAGTAAGTCTTTATTCCTTGAAGCTTTTTGCTGACATTCGGAGTCCAAGCAGGTCTCTTGCAGACACGACCTTTCGGTCAAAGTCTTGGTTAATAAATCCACAATTGGAAACTGGAAGAAATCAGATTTCTATCAGATTCATGCAAATAAATGTAATGCTATGAAAAATAGTGTACTCATTAAGAGTTTCCAAATTCTGGACAGATCAGGTGGAGAGAAAAATATAAATGCTTCAATATTGCTACAATTTACCAAATTGGTATATGAAAACAAGTTTTTTTTTAAATCAACAAGCATTACTTAATTTTACAAAATTCCGGAATGCCTGAAGCGCCCCCTCCACCCCCCGCCCCCTCCCACCAGAAATGATGCAAAGTGTTGTTTAGAATGGCCTGGAATTTAGCTCTTTGATATAGGAACCCTGGCTTGCCCCTTCCAGACTGTCCTGAATTTGCAGGAGGTTGCTATTTGATTTACAATGAAAAATTCGGAAGCGCAGAAATGTGACTATGCCTGAGGGAGGAAGGCAGCGGTGAGCACAGGCCCTGTGCTCTCTGTGTGAATGACAAGACCCCGGGGTATTTGTTGAAATGTCCTGAGTCTGTTTTCCCTGTTTTGTTTCCAGTGTCCTTGAAGGCTGTGCGTTTGGATCCTGGCTTTGTTTTGTGAGCTGTTTCATGGCGCTTGTGCCGACAGCGCCAGCGGGCCTGGGTGCAAGCACATCACACTCATCGTGTGTTGGTAGTGGGTCCTGTGACACCCCCTACCCCCACCCCGTCTATGTACCCAGTTCTGTAAGCCCTTTAAGCCCAGAAGCTAAGCTTATTTGACCTGGTTTGAAAAGGTGTGTCTATATAAATTTTTAACATTCTTATATATTCCCATGAAGAAAGAGTTTCTAAATTTAATTTCCACTGGGTAGAGTATTTTCTGGTAGGTGTCTGAGGTTTTATATCGGTGTGTAATATTTGTGCCTGCTGGGCCCAGAGACATTGGGGGCTTGGTGCGCCTGGTGCGCCTGTGCCGGCGTGTCTCATGATCCTGTGACTCGCCAAGAATGTTAAGCTATCTTGCTTTCCAGGTGTCTGGCAGGAATTGAAACATTGGCTTCTCCCACTCGGCCCCTTGGCCCTTCCAGATCCCACCCCCACACCCGCGGAGGCCCCTGAGCCCTCACAGGGGTCCGAGCTGGGGGCTCCCATGGGCCTCTCTCGCCAGAAACTCAGCCTCTTTTCATTTGAAAATGTTTGCTGCTGATCACTTCTGAAAAAAAACCCCAAAGGGTACATTTGATTTTGTTTTATAGTAAACTTACAATGCTTATGAAAAATGTTTCCAGAAACATACAGTTCTGGGATCTCTTTATGCACATGAATATATATACTTCGTGTGAAAATGTATGCAACCCTGAAGTATAAAGGTAAAACGCTCTTCCGTAGAAGTTAACTGGCTCGACGGGAGGGCGCGCACTAAAACTTGGTGGAAGCCGATTAATAGGCCAAATTGGCCTCCAGCAGTGCCGAACGTGGACACCAGTCCCTTTCAGAAGGACACGCCTTCTTAAGTCGTCACCACTTTGATAGGTGGAGAAAAGGCATTTCATGGTATTTTGCACTTTTCTTTTTATATGGAGTTGACATCTCTTTGTATTTTATTGTTTGGCCCTTTTCTGAGACAGGAACAAGCCATGTTGGGCTTTAGAGCGGTAACCGGCTCCTGCTTGGACGCTCCGGGCGGGGTGCAGGCAGGGTCTCCGGTTCACTGTGCTGTGAGTGCGACCTAGGCCAGGAAAAGTGCCAACCGCGGGTCGTCAGGTTCCCTGCGCCCTGCGCCGCGCTCTTCTCGCAGGTTTGGACACAGGTCACCCACCTACTTGGGCCGAAGGCGCAGATGCTGCTGCATCAGACGCACCTGCCTGCTCGCCATTGTGGGGCTCATCCCGCACCTGCAGGTCCCATTCCCCATCGCCCCGCCGCCCAGACACTAGAAGCCGCTCCGCCTAATCCGGGGGTTCGCTGCGCCCTGTGACCACCGGGTCCCAGCCCGGTCCGTCCGGGGCGCCTGCACAGCCGGATACCTGGGGCCACAGCGTCGCCCGCGGATGCAGCGAGGCCCCTTCGCGTGGGTGAACCTCGCTCCAAGGACGCAGCGGTCAACAGCCTGCGGCGCCGCCTTTCTGAGCGAGCCGACCGCCTACGGGTCCCTTCCTGTGACTGCGTCCCCAGCCCCCGGCGCCCCCGCCCCCTGCCGACTTTGGGCATGCGCACTGACCCGCCCCGCGTCCCGGGGCTGTTGCCATGGGTACCGGAGCCCGGGCGCCCCGCCCCAGCGCCAGCGCCCCGCGGACCTGGCCGCGCCCCAGGCCGGGTGAGGTGGGATCGGCTGGGATGGGGGTGGGGAGGCGGTGGGGGCGGGGCCTCTCCCTGGGTGGCCCGGGCGGGGCGGGGCCTGGCCGCGGGGCGGGGTCCCCCTGTGGGAGCCGGGGGGTGCCCCCGGCCCGGGATTGACCCGGTTGGGGTTGGGTCCGGGGCCCGGTCCTTGCTGCGCGGGGTCCGGGGCGAGGGCTGTGGGCCTTGTTGGGGGCGGGGGCCCCGTCCTGAGTGGAGGTGAGGACCCGCGGTGGGTCGAAAGTGTGGCGGAGTAGGGGGCGCAGGGCGGGTCCGGGTCCGGGAGGGTGATGTGGCCCCGCCCGCCAGTCCCCGCCCGTCCCCGCCCCCCTCGCGGCGTCCTGGCCCCGCAGGAGCCGCCGCCCGAGCTTCCGCGCGCTGCGCCCAGCCGGACCGGGGCGCAGGGACGCGCGGTCGCCGGAACTCGGCCGGAGCATGTGGAAGCTGGGCCGCGGCCGGGTGCTTTTGGACGAGCCCCCAGAGGAGGAGGACGGCCTGGCCGGGGGTCCGCCGCCGGCCGCCGACGTCGCCGCGGCGCAGGTGAGGGGCGCGCAGGTGGGGGCCGCGCAGGCGGTGGCCCGAAGGTGAGGGTGAGCAGGGGCGGCACGCAGCAATGGGGGCTCCGTGTAACGGTGCGCAGGTGCGGCCTGGGCCCTGCGGCCCGTTAGTCTTCCGTGTTGTCTGTCCCCACTCGAGATCAGGAACGCGGGGCACCTGCGACGCTCGCGCGTGGCCGTGGCCTTGCGGCTGCGGTGGACGCTGCGCGGGACCTTGGCAGGTCCCCTATGCGGGGCGAGACAGCGGGCAAGGCCCGAGTCGCTGCGAGCTGCGCGCGCCCGCCCGCGGGACCTGAAAGCTCTTGGCCACCGCAGCAGCGTGTCAAGTGGACACGACGCTTGTTTGGGTAATAGCTATTTCCCTTTCTTAAACCTTTGATTGTCTGGGGGAAGAAGGCAGATGACCTTTCTACAGAAAATGGAGACACGGCTCTGCAGGTTCAGAGACACGCTTGGAATGCTCAGAATTCGTTCGTTAAAGAGGGTCCTGGGTGGATCCCGTGTGCGGTGCCTGCGCGCTCCCCCCTTTTTCCGTTGCGCATTCGCGTGTTCATTCCCTTTCATGGGCCCGGGTGTCGGGTCAGAAATTCAGCGCTCTCTTTTGAAGGTGGTCAGAAAAATCCCTTTTTTGCCACGTGTTTTGGACCTGCTGCTGTTCGAGGAGCTGTTAGGAAGTTAGTTAGAGACGATGCGTGTCCTTCTCGGGACTTGGGAGGGCTTCGCCGGTGGCTTCGGTTAACCCGCTCCTGTGAGCGAGCCTTTAAACACACTTCCTGCCTGAACTTCTCTCAGAAGTTACTCTGTGAGAGTATCAGGGCTTGCCGCAGTTTTTAACCTTTTAAATCTCAAAATGTAATGATGAGAATTTATATGTGGTTACAGAGTAACTTAATACTCTAAATAACTATATTGATCAGAGATAAGCAATATTATTCTTGGATTAACTCTTTAAAAAATTTTAAAATTGATTCTCCTGTGTTCTGCTTCTCTTTCTCCTGATGAAGCCTAAAAACCTGTGTTTTTTCCTCTTAATTTTTATTTTGAAAAATTTCTAACATAAGGAAGCGTTGGAAGAATAAGCGATCGAACAGCAAAATATACTCCGTCTAGATTTGACCATTAGTAACGCATTCATGAAAGGTTTTTTCTGGTTTTCTTTCTGGTTTATAGAATTGTCTACACCCTTTTGCTGTCTTTTTTGTGTGTGTTTTACAGACTACGTTTTAGGTACCCAGCAAAACTGCGTAGAAAACACCGAGTTCCCACGTACCCTCTGCCCCCACAGGCACAGCCTGCCCCCAGCACCACCCCGTCTGTGCAGCCCGGGGACCTGCCGGCCAGCCCCCCAGGACAGCCCCCCAGAGCCCCTGGTTTCCCTTAGAGTCCTTTGATGAATGTAGCATGAAATGGATCTAAGATTATCACATCACATAGTTTCACTGCCCTAAAAACTTCCTTGTTCCACTTATTTATCCGTCCCTCAACCCCTGATCTGTCATTGTCCCCGCAGTCTCGCCTTCTCCAGGATGTCACAGGGTTGGAATCACACAGCGTGTGGCCTTTTCAGACCGGCTCCTTCACTCGGTCACATGCATGTCAGGTTCCCCCACGTCTCTTCCTGGCTCGAGAGCTCCTCTGTTCTTAGTGCCGACACTGTCCCACTGTCTGGATGGACCACAGTTCGTGTGTCTGTCACCCACTGACG
The DNA here is from genome assembly GCA_028533065.1 of Trachops cirrhosus. Classification (NCBI taxonomy): domain Eukaryota; kingdom Metazoa; phylum Chordata; class Mammalia; order Chiroptera; family Phyllostomidae; genus Trachops; species Trachops cirrhosus. The sequence continues at coordinate 84,387,007 of CM052548.1, forward strand.
GGTGTCCTGGTGGTTTCCGAGCTGTGGCCGCTCTGGGTGAAGCTGCTGTGCACACCCGCATGCGGGTCCTTGTGCGGACGTCGGCTGTGACGCAGATACACACCAGGGAGCGTGCTTGCTGGGCTGCGTGACGGGCAGGTTTAGCTTGTGGGAACATCCAGCGGTCTCCCCAGCCGGCTGCCCGGCTGTGCTCCCGCAGGACCGAGTGCGAGTCCTGCCGGGCCGCGTCCTCACCGCCCGGGTGTTGGTCGTCCCCGTGGGTGTGCGTGGCCTGGCTGTGGTCTGCGTTTCCCTGGTGGCAGATGAGGCTGGGCACCTTTTCATTTGCTTATGTGACATCTGTGTATTCTCCGGTGAGGTACCTTGGAAGATCTTTTGTCCCCTTTTTTAGTGAGTTGTCCTGTTTTCTTGTTGAGTTTTAAGGGTTCTTCTTATGTTTTGGATACAAGTGTCTGTCAGATGTGTGTGTTCCAGATATTTTTCCTCCTGGGGCTTGTCTTCTTCGTCTCTCAGAGCGTCGTTTTCGGCGCAGAAGGTTTCAGTTTCAGTGAAGTCCTGACTGTTGGGCGCTTCTCTCGGGAACCGTGTCTTTGGTGGTGTGCCTGTAGCGTCGTCACCGCCGCCCGAGCCATCTGGGTTTTCTCCAGTCGTCTTCCAGGAGTGGGGCTGCCCGGCTGGCTTTCACGTTGCTTTATTAAGGGCATCTATGGTTTAATGTGCTGAAAAAACTTTTCCATAGAAAAACAGGCTAAAAAATTATTGTGACAGGTTAGTCCTACTCTAAATTTAGTTAATTCCTTTGAGAGGATTGGTCTGGATCTGAAAGCCAGTTTCTGTTTGAAATAAATGTGACAGCTCATGACAAGTCGGCCATAAAACTCCTGCCCACGGAATTTTATGTGAAACTTGGAAGAAGGATGAACTCGCCGAGTGTGTCGCCCTCAGCGTCTCATCGGAAGGTGCTCCTGGCACTCAGCCTCGCACTTCCAGCCCCCCAGATCGGTTTGCCCACCCCGCACAGCTCCGCACCGCACAGGCTGGGGGTGCTCTGGGCCTTGTTCTGTGAAGCGTTCAGTTTGCATTCAGGTCTGGTGTGTGCAACTTCCTTGAAAATCAGGTCACACAGCTATAATCTGTGTTGTTTTTAAAAAGAAAAAAGCAGCTAATGTTAGGTTCTAATAGCTTTGAGATGTGAGGCATTCAGAATCGTTCCTGGGATTAAGGAACACTTAATGTTCCTGAAACGTAATGGCTGTAACACGGTAGGGAGTGAATTTCTGGGAGCATCTGCTCAGGCTGTCGAACCTCTTTTTGACGTGAATACACATGTATCTTGTATTAACGTAAAACGGCGAGGTTTGCGAGGTGGAACAGTCCCTGCCATCATTTAGCAGCAAGGAGAGACTGACGAGTTTCAGTTTCCACGAGTCTCGTGTTTGTTGAGAAACTCAGAGCTGCTCTGTGTGCGGGAGGGGCTCTCCGGGTGCTGGATGTTAGGCCTCAACCTCTTTTCCGCGGGAAGTATTGCTGCGTTTTTTGTGTAGCTGCCCATGAAACATCTGTGTGCACACGGACGTCTGTGTTTAAAATCACACACGTGCCTTCCCACTGCCAACACGGACCCCATCCCCTCAGCGTCGTGGGTCCCGCGCCAGGCCCCAGTGCCGCTGCTGGGTAGCTCGTCTTCGGCTGCGAGCGAACGCCTCGTGCGGGCTGGGCTCCTCAGGCCTCTCCAGCGGCCCCCGAGGTTGCTGACCCCTCCCCCAGCCTTCCGTGCGGCCTGGAGAGGCCGTGGATGGCACGGGGCACACTGGTGGCTCGGTGCCATGAGCCGGGGCCCCAGCGGCTTGGGGCCAGGGTGCACCAGGATTTAGCAGCTTTAGATTAATGCCTTGAATAACAAGCCTCAGAGAATTTTTGGCATGTTTTCATGTTAAAATCTTAAGAGGCTTAGACGTATTCCATAGGCATTCCCCCCCAAAAACAACCCGGGGGCCATTTCGTGCGCTCCTCAATCTGCTCTGGAGACTGGGCGAGTCGGGGTGGCAGGTCTCCCTCGGGTCACACAGAGCCACTCTTGCCGGGCACCGGGTGGCTGCAGGGCAGGGAGGCCGACCTTTGGCATCTCTTGGCCGCAGGGTGGGTCCCGCAGTGTGGGCGGAGCCCCGAGCCCCGGGAGGGCGGGCAGACAGACAGGCCAGCCTCGGCCTGATGCCCCCTCTCTGGTCTGAGCCTGGAGCTCTGCATGGGCTTCCCCTGGAAGGCGAAGTGAAGCATTGAGATTGAAGCCCCCGTGCCCGAGGGGTTGACGTCCTCACTGAAAGGGTGGGTTTTTACTGGTTTCTACTGGTGCAAGGTAGCGGGACTCCAATAGTCATTAAAAAAAAGCCACCGATCAGCACCTTCGCAGGAGCTGACCGTGCTTCCCTGCGTGAACCCCACTGAACAGACCCTAAGTCACCTGTCCCGGCCTGGGGCCGTGGTTGCTCCACTCCCCAGCCTCAGCTGGCCCAGACCTCCCGCCCCTTGTCCCCGGGAGGCGTGTGCTCTGTGGGGAGGGGCCCAGCCTGTGTCTGGTTGGGGGCGGGCGTGCGGGGACGGTGAGGAGGCCCCGGCTTCCAGGCTGAGAGCCACAAGGCAGCTGAGATGGACTTTCATCTGCCACTGGAGGGTGGGGCGGGCCG
>CM052548.1:84390190-84422936 GCA_028533065.1 Trachops cirrhosus
GGAAGGTACTTTCCACGCCCGCCGAGTCTGGGGTTCTCTTTCGTTTTGCCCATTTAAAACTTTTTTAAAAGTTTTATAAAACTTTTGATGCTGAGGGTATTGGAATTTTATCATTACATACTGAAAATTTCCCTAGTATTTTGCTGGGGTTTTGTTCGTTTTCCAAATTCAAGAAGAACCATGACGTTTGTGATTAAAAGAAGCAGGTCCCAGCCCCCCTCCCCACGGGGGTTTGGCTCTGGAGCTGTCACTCCACGTTTCAGCGGTTTCTCCGCCCACGGACTTGGCTTCACGCTGGCACGTCTCTCCCCCGGGGGCGGGATGAGGCCGTGGGAGCGGCTCCCGCCACGCTGGGGTGTCAGGGCCGGGCTTGGGGGCCGTGCTTCCCAGGGCCTCAGAGAGAGGGGCCCCGCGGGCACGGCGCTGCTGGTCCCTGTGCGGCCCAGAACTCGAGGCAGGGTGGCCCCCGCAGCACCTGGAGACGGGTTTCACTCCGGCCTCGGCCCCCGACAGGCGTTCGCTGGCGCGTTGGGTTGCGTGGCGCCGTGGCGGGAAGTCTGGTTTTCTCGCAGTTCTCACGTTTGCGTTCCATCCGGTGCCCTGGCCGTGGGCCCCACGCCGCCACCACCCGGGCCTGTCTCTAACTCCGAAAATCCTCACCATTCTCCTGCTCTTCCCGTGGGAGTCGTGGGAGGTGCTGGTGTGTCTGCGGTCTCCTAGTCACGCTTTCGTCGTCCGCCCAGCGGTCCTGTGCTCCCGCCAACTGCTTCTCACCACTCAGTGAGTTCCGGCTCCTGGGCCCCAGGTGGCCCCGGTGAACCCCTCTTCCCTGGGACCAGGAGCCAGCCGCTGGCCTCACTTCCTGGGGCCTTCGGGGTGCCCCTCCCCTGGTGGTGTCCCCAAGCCCTTCCCCCAAGACCACTGTCCCGGGAGCGACGGCCCCTCCTGCCCTGGGCCCCTCACCTGCCAGGCCCTCCCACACGCGGCAGCTCCCCGAGGTGGAGACGTGGTTGGAACTGGGTTAGCTTCTCTCCTGTGCATCTGGGTTGCCCATGCGTGGCTCCCTGAGAGAGCTAAGAAGGGTCACTCAGATCCTCTTCCGCCTTCGTGGCTCAGGTGAGGGAGGCCCGTCGGGAAAGCCGTGTCCGTGACGCCCAGCGGGTGGACGGCACACCTCCGGGAGATGCACACACCCCCGGGGTGGGGGCTGCATGTCTGCGCCCAGACTCCCACGTCGCCCCGACCCCGTGTGATGGGTCAGGAGTGGGGCCTGCAGAGGCATCGGGCCGTGAGATGCAGCCCCGGTGCCCTCGGGAGTCCCAGTGAGGGCGTGCCCCGCCACCGGGGGACACGAGGGGACGGCACCTGCAAACCGGGAACACTCACCGGACACCAGACCTGTCCCCTTGTTGATCCGGCCTCGGCCTCCAGGACCGAGGAGCTGATGGTGGGTGATGTCCCCGTCTGTGGTGTGTATGTCCTGACAGCCACACTGCTGGCCGAGACGCGTGGGACGAAGCTCAGAATCTGCAGAGCAGGAGACAGTGACAGTCCCTCCGTCTGTCAGCGCCCCGTCCTCCCCAGTGGACTCTGCGTGTAAAACGTGAACGTGTGTGTAGGCACATGAAGTGACACGGATCAGCTCCCGTACATCGTATACGTGGACATGCGAGTGCGGACCTGGAAGCGGTCACCTGTGTCCAGCGCTGTGTCTGCCCGTGTCTCCGGCCGCGGCCGCTCCCTGGCGGGGCCCAGGCCCCGAGCTCACCCCCCTTGCTCGGCAGAGACCATCGCCGGCCTGACCCACCATCCGCCGCCCCGTGGGGCCGAGAAGCGCGTCCTCTCGCTCACGGGCTCTGACGCAGGACCCACGTGGCTCTGAATGGGGACGTCTCTCTCCCCGCTGCGAGCTGGAGTGACTTGGGGGGACTGTCGTGAGTTGGCGTTTAACAGAAAAGCTGTAAACACGGTTGGACGAGTAAACCGAGTGACCGGAGTGTGACTGGCAGACACACTGTGCACCTTTCGGCCGTGGCTCCTGTGTTTCCGTCCGTAAAAGCCGTCGGGGGCCGTGTGCTGGGGGGTGAGCGTGTGGGCCTCGCCTGTCCCCCGGGGAGCAGCCCCTGAGAAGGTCGTTCATCGGTCGCCACGTCACACGCCAGCTGTCCCGGGCTTGACCTGAGCAGGTTTGCAGAGTCCCCTTCCAGGTGCCAGCCTGACGCATTAGAAGGGCCTGCTGGAGGCGCCGACACCCCGCCCGGCCCGGGAGAGCCCCACTGGCCCTCCGCTCGCCCGGCTCTGCTGCTTTCCTGCGTCGGAGTTGACCTCTCTCTCAACCTTTGACTAGGTGCAGGGAGCGAGCTTCCGGGGGTGGAAGGAAGTGACCTCGCTGTTCAGCAACGACGACGAACAACAGCTGCTGGGGAGATGCAGGTCTCCCAAGTCCAGGGGGTAAGTCCCGCAGGATGCGCGCAGTCAGCCCTCGGGAGGGAGCGCGGGCCGCGGAGCTCCCATGTGCTCCGTCCCTTCCCGGAGCGTGGGGCCAGCGGGGCTGCCCTGGGGCCATGAGCGCCCCTCCCCGAGAGCGGGTGGCGGCTGAGGGGGAGCCAGTTCCTCAGACCTGCTGCGACCTGGCAGTTGGGGCGGAGCCTGGGAGCTCAGGCCGGGCCCTGCATGAGACGCCAAAGTCTCAGAAGTTCAAGGGGAAAAAAAAAAACCTTAAAAATGCAAAGGATGTAAAAGGGTCTAGGAAATTGAATATATTTAAGCTGACATGTTGCTGCTAGTTTATTACAAATATTTTGAACATTTTCAAGTGTGATCTGTCCCCACCACCAGTTGGCTGTCTCTTCCCTCCATGGCGGACGGGGTTCTGAATTCTCATTTTTGTTCAGCAAATTACCTGCGAGACGCCAGAGGCCAGCGTGCTGGAGGGGGCGACAGGACAGTCCCCGCACCCGCGTCTGGGCCCTGGGTCCCCTCGCCCTGCACTGCTCGCACCGGCCCCGAGCGTCCGAGGGTCGAGGCCTCCCCTCGAGACCTGGCTCTGCGTGTGGGTCTGGGTCCTCACGGGGGTCCTCACTCACGTGGCCTGCCTGAGTTCTCCTCACTTTTCTGTGAAAGATTCACATACAGATCTGAGCTCACTTTCTACCCTGTTTGAAGTGTAGAAAGACTCTTGTGTGTATGAAATGGGCAGAGGGTGAGGTCCTTGTGTCTCCAACACGGAACTCTCTTGTCTCCCACAGAACCAGCTTGCGGTTAAAAGAAGAGTTCAAGACAGAGAAGAAATCTGGGTTTTGGGACAACTTGGTTTTAAAACAGAATTTACAGCCCAAGAAGCCAGATGAGATCGAGGGTTGGGAGCCTCCCAGACTTGCTCTGGAAGACGTGGCGGCCGAGCCCGGTGACGGCCCCAGTGGCCGGGCGTCCCGGCCGGGCTGGGAGGAGGGGGCCAAGGGCTCCGGCAAGTACACCAGCCTGGCCGGCCCGGGGGGCAGCTCGCGCTGGAGCCTCAAGTCGGCGGGGAAGCTGGTGGGCATCCGGCGCCAGAGCCGCGGCCACCTGACGGATACCTGGGAGGAGCTGGAGTGACCGACCCACCGTGCGCCACGCCGTCCCCAGCGTCTCCCCGCCTCCATCGCCGATGCTGCTGCTTCGCGTCTCGCTGCGCCCTGATCCTTAGGTCTGCCGCTCGGGGTGTCCTTGCTGGTCTGCCGGTGGCCGGTCTTTCCCCGGTTAAACAGAGCGGAGTCCACTCTGCCGCTGTCCCTGTTTGGACTTCGGTCTCGCAGGCTGGGCCACGGTTTCCAAACCCCGTGGTCGCCGGGGCCACCGCTGCCGTGCTGGGCATCCCCGGAGCCGGACCCGGAGACGCGGGTGTTGGACGCCGCCCTGCCCAGCCGCAGCCCTCGGCTCTGCGACGGGAGGGCGCCGCAGCTTCTTCAGCCTGCGACAGCGGACGGAGCGGCTGTGACAGACGCGCCCCGTCCGGTGCCAGGCAGCTCCTCAGAGGCCGCGTCCTGACCCGCGTCTGACCTGGAAACTCAGACTCGCTCTCACAACACAGTTAAAGCCGGGAACGCAGACCGCACCCCCGGGAAGCAAAGGTGGTGTCCGATCGGCGCCGGACGCCACTGCACAGAGGCCCCCCCTCCGCGGCAGGTGCGGACGGACGGTGCTGCCGACGTTCAGGTGTTATTTTTACTGCTGGAATTTTACATATTGATCTTTATTTTGTTCTAAAAATTTGTTCTTTTTTGATTACAGATTAAAGAATGCTATAGAGTGTGGATCAATTTTACTAAGTTGATAGTACTGTGGTTTTGTGTGGAAATCGTTAACTCACTCTCTGTAGGGTTAAAACTGCGTAGGAAACACTGGAAGTGCCTCTTCTCTGTGACGCCCAGGGCCTCGTTTTGAAAACGAGATGCGTGTTGTGGCTGCGGCTCCGGCTCGGGCTCCGGCTCGGGCCCCGGCACGGGCCCCGGCACGGCTCTGCTCTGGGCGCAAGGCCACGGGCCTGTGTCGGGCTGGCGTGGAAGGAGAGGTTCCGTTCTTCGGTTACAGAGAAAGCCCTGTGGTCACACTGTGTCCCCCTCGTGAGGAGCACGTCACTGTGTGCTCACATCACTGTCCCTGCACGGGCCAGCACGCCAGCGGCCGGGCGCCTGGCGGGTCCGTGCTCCGTCTGCCGTCTGTCCTCCACCCGACCTTCAGCCTCCGGTGTGCATCCACGTCGTCCCCCAAGCGTGTCTGTGAGCCCTCTGTCGGTCACCTGTCTCTCTGTCTTCTGTCGGCCATCTGTTCACCCACCCACGTTCTCTCTAAAGAACAAGACGTCTACTTGACGGAGCGTGGAACCCGGTGCGTGGGTCAGGCGGCTTCAGAGCTGCGACACGGCAGGGTCGAGACTCTCCTTGCCCCAGGCGAACCGCCATGCACAGCGACCGTCACCCTGCACGTCCCCAAGAAACGGCCCCGGGCGTCAACACACCTGAGCCCAGGGTGCGTGTGTTGGGGGACACGGTCTGGGCTCTGCGGCCCGTGAGTGGCTGCCGTGGCCCCCGGTGCCTGCGGGCTCTGATGCAGACGCTTGTCGGTGTCGCTCGGGGGCGGCGTCATTACCAAAGCGGCTTCCTGTTCACGGCGGGAAGGAGAGGTTTGACCTGGGGGCTGTGCTCGCGTCCTGTGTGCAGACAGGCGGCGTCACCTGGTGAGGGCGAGGCGTCTGCTCCTCCCTCCTGACGTCCCGTCCTCTCGTAGCGTGGAAGTGCTGGCTTCCGTCCCGGGGAATTCGTCCTTAGTGCTAGGTTTTTAAAAATAAAACTACCGTGCACCCTGTCTCGCTGTCCGTCGCCTGATTGCTGGCCCCCCGGGGAAGGTCCACGCTGACGCCTCTGGTCTCCGAGCCCGTGCGTTTTTCTCGACACTTCGAACCTCGTTTTGTTTTGTTTTTAATTTTTTTTTATTTATTTGTCTTTAGAAGCGAAAGGAAGGAGAGGGAGAGAAACATCAGGTGTGATTGCTTCTCATGCCTCCCCTGCTGGGAACTGGCCTGCAACCCAGGCATGTGCCCTGACTGGGAATCGAACCTCTATCCTGTGGTTCACAGGCCGCGCTCAATCCACTGAGCCAGACCAGCCAGGGCTGAACCTCGTTTTAAAAAGCAGACGCGACACAGAGGTGCTTCGTAAATGAGTGACCCAGTTCAGCCTCAGCTTCCAGGAGTAGGTTCTGCCTCTGCTGCTGTCTGCCTGGCTGGGGCTGACTCTGGTTCCGGTTTTTGTTTTTTTTTAATGTTTATTTTATTCCCTTTTGAGACAGAGGGGGCACCTCCTGCACGCACCCCAACAGGGAATAAAGACCACAACCTGGGCAAGTGCCATGATCGGGAATCGAACCAGCGAACTTTCGGTTCCGGGACCACACTGCCGCCCACTTGGCCACACAGCCACGGCACCCAAGTCCTGCTTTTTCTTCGACTTGGTCAGTAGGTTTGGAGCCTGAACCACCCAGTGATAGGAATACAACGTGCTCACCCGTATCTTTTAGGAGAAGCCTTTATGCTGAGAGATAAGCCTGTTTTGGGACTAGTAGCCCCGTGAGAGGGACAACTTCCCGTAAGAACCAGGGACCTCTCGCCGGTAGAGGGCCGGGACTTCTGGATGGAGGCTCGGGGACCGGGTGACTCCCAAAGAAACAGAAAAGGTGGTTTGCATCTTGGTGGCACCCCCTGCCTCTGCCCCTCACAAGCCCTCCCGCCCTGGTCCCCACAGACGAAGTAAGCCCTGGGGTGTGTCAGGACCCTGCCTCCCAACTCCCGTTCTTCCAGAGGAGGCAGGTGCTGAGGGTGGGAGGGGACAGGACAGTCCTCCCCCTGCAGCCACCCCACCAGGCCCCTCTGCGGGCCCCAGGGATCAGGGTGGGGGAGGGGAGACAGGTTCAGACCTCGTTTTGGAGGCTCCCGGGTCCCTGGCTCTGAGCTCGGGCCTTCCCCTGAGCTCAGCTCTGAAACAGCCCCTTGCTGTTGGCCAAGGAGGTCAGGGGGCTCAGGCCGTGGTTTCAGAACCAGGGGGACTGGTGGGGAGCCCTGGCTCAAAAGCCCAGAGAGGCTGAGCCGTTTGCGGTCACACAGAGGGTGTGGCTTGCTCGCCAGCGAAGTGTGGGTCTCCATCCCATTCGCAGAGGGGGTCCTGGGGCATCGGAGCCCACGAGGAGGCCCCTCCCTGTGGCCGGCACTTGCTGGGCTGTGCTCTGTTGGGAGCTTGGAGTCCAGGGAGGAGGCCCTTTCACAATAGGGGCAGAAAACTAAGGGCAGTAGAGTGCGGAGCCATTTCCAGGAACAACAGCACCTTCAGGAGGTGTGTCTGCCTGGCTGCGGGGAGGGGGGGGTTGAGTGGCAGCGAGGAGGGAGTGAGATGACCCTAAAGGAGGCGGCCTGAGTGCCAACGGTTGTAAGGGGAAGGGCTTCTTCTACCTGGAACTGCCTCTGGCTCTCTGGGTCTGGGGTCCCGGGGACACGGGGACAGTCCCAGCCACAGAGCCAGGCCCCGGGGGCTCATGGCAGGTACTCCGGTTTTACCAGGAAACTCCGAGCCGCTGGTGAGGTCGCTGCGTCTCCAGTATTTGTCACTCTGTCCTTGGTGGCTGTGAGTGGCCTGGGCCCGGATCTCGGAGCCGGAGCCGTGGGGCATCCGTGGAGAAAGGATCCCCTTTCTCCGACCCTGTCCCTTCCCGTGCGAAGGGGCGGGAGCAGTGGGCGTGTCAGCTGGAGGCCAGATGACTCCTGAATTTTCACAACTGACCCGGCACGTTCAGTGTGGCTTGTTTTTGGAGGGGACAAATATTTCAATGAAAAAAAAAACATTTTATTACGAAAAAACTAGGCAAGAGCAGACGGAATCGTGCAGAGGACACCCACAAACTCTGCCGCTGACCCTCCGAGGCGGAGCACGAGTCCAGTCACCGGGCGCGTCTGTGTCTGAGGAACCGGTTCCCGGCGGAACCGTGCGTCCGGTGAAGCCGCTGGGGGCGCCTCGCGGGCTTCGCGACGTTGACCCTAAATACTTGCAGGGCACATTTTGGAGACTAGGGCAGTGCCCCGCTCAACTGTGGTCTCAGTGGCACACCTAGCAAAATTACCAATTCCCTTATACCATCTAATACCCATAGAGGGGGAACCCCCCAAAACCCAGAATTTGTTTATAAAAAACTGTATTTATCCTCACATGGTTAAACCTCAGTCACCATCAAAGTACTCTCCATTTGATGCAGTACACCTATCGGGACTTTTCTACCTCTCAGAACAGTTCTTGAACTCGTTGATTTTGATGCCTTTTAGTGCATCTGCCGGTTTTTAAATTAGATTTTATTTATTTTCAGAAAGAGGGGAAGGGAAGGAGAAAGAAGGAAAGAAACATCAATGCGTGGTTGCCTCTCAAGTGCCCCCTACTGGGGACCTGGCCTGCAACCCAGGCATGTGCCCTGACTGGGAATCGAACCAGCGACCCTTTGGTTCATAGGCCAGCACTCAACCCACTGAGCCACACCAGCCAGGGCAGCAGTTTGCACCTCTTCCACGTCGGCAAAATGTTTCCCTGTGAGGACTTCTTTCATCCAGGCAGCAAACAATCACTCGGGAGAGACCTGGTGAAGAGGAGGGATGGGGCACGGGGGTCACACCATTTTTGGTAGAAAACTGCTGACCACTCAGCACAGTGTGGGCGGGTGTGCTCGTAAATCACCCATCATGAAATGGGCAAATGCACTGAGTCTTAAATAAACACTCACAGAAGCTGAGTGCAGCCTCTCACAACAATGCCAGCTGGCCCACTGATCCAGATGGGCTCCCAGAACACTCCCCTAGCGAGGAGGTCTGTCCTACAAGGGGCCCTGCAGATCATTCTGGTTTTTGCCTCCCCCCTCGTATATGTATTCAAATTTTCCCAATTGTGTGTGAAATGTCTTTTTAGCTGCTTTTGACTTCTCCTACAAAGCCAGGACGTGGCCCGTGCATTGTGCCCGGCTCTCTCCTTTCTCACCCCCGTGGATGGTGCGGGCAGCAGGCCCCGAGCTGCGGGCGCACGTGCGCCCCAGGCAGCCGCTCGGTCCCGAGCAGCCACCACGTCTCACAGATGCTCGGCCCGGGGTCCCGGCACGGTGTCCACTCCGGGATCCGGCCGCTGGGCCTCCAGCGAGCGGTGTCTCCGTAACCGTCCACGGACTTTCTGATGGGGCTTACGGCAGTCTCGACCTTGGCGTCCGGGGCTCTCACCAGGTCTGTGGAGGGTGCACCGCGTCCCGACGTGCCTGGTGCCAGCTCCGGGCTGTCAGCCCAGCAGCTGGGACAGATGTCTGGGCCTAGAGATTGGCGTCCCCGCACGGTTCCCAGGGTTGCAGCTATTTTTCACGTCACAGTGAAGGTTGGGCAGGACTTTAATGTTCAAAACAACTGATTATTATTGATTCCCCCGGAATTACTGCTGTTTAATGTCATTTTCTTTCTAAGTCAGAACTAGTGTTGTAGTTTTACGGAAATATGCATATGATTTTTAAAGTGCAATTTAGATAAGTTAGAGTTTTCAAGAAAGCTGAACAAATCTGGAAGGGGGAGTGACAGGAAAGGCCATTTGTTTGAGGTTGTTTTGAGAAGTGGTTTTTTCTTCAGAGACTGGGCTTCAAAGGCCACCCGCCCCTCCCCGTGTTGGGACGGGGGAGCAGGGGACAGACCCTGGGGCGGGTGGTTTCTGGGAGACGCCAGACGTCAGCGGGGGAGGGGAGGGCACCGCACCCTCAGGTTTACCTGGTTCTCCCACTTTATCTTGAGAGGTTATCTTCAAACAGTGGTCGGAGATAAGAGATGGGAAACATTGGAAGACACATCGAAGTATGGGTGGTGTTTGTTTTTTCCGTGTTAGCTTAGAAAACTTTTTACACACTTCACTGTTGCAATCAAACAGCAGGGTGAGAACAAAAAGGCAACATCACCTAACTTTCTAAGTAGAAACTGTGAAACGTACAGAGAAGACCACAGTATAAACCCAGTGGTTGCGAACAGCGGCCCGCCAGCCCTGTGTCTGTGGGGCGCACCAGGTAAGAACGGTTTCACATTTTTAAAGGGCAGAAAAGTTAAGAATAGTGTATCACGACACACACAAAACGTGCATGCAACGCATGTGACCAAAGAGTCATGACTATAAACACATTTGGGCCAAATACCGGCTGAACATACGGAGTCCATGTGGAGGAAGCAACGGCAGCTCTGCTGAGCCCCGAGACGCAGCGCCCACTTCCAGCGGGGGCCCCGGCCACGCCCTGGTGCACGAGAGCAGAATGACTGGGCAGCAGAATGACTGGGCGGGGAGCCCCTCAGGCTACGGACGGGAGGGAGAGGGGGAAACCTGTCCGGCAGCATGGGTCACACGGGGCAGGAGAAGGAAGCACGGCCGGGAGCCCAGGGACGGGCCAGCAGGCAATAAACACGACAGGGACAGAAACACAGCCTGCAAGGGAGGGCTCTCCGGACCCCGAGGACATCACAGCCAGCGGAATAAGCCCGGCGCGAGCACAGATCCCAAGGGGCTCCCGCCACGGGAGGTCCCTGGAGGAGTCAGACTCGCTCCGCGTCCGCGTGGGCGCCACCGAATGTTCACAGGAGATTCGGCACCAGTTCCGCAGCAGTCCCCGCGAAACCCGCGGAGGCAGCCCCTCCAGGGCACCCTCACTCTGGGCGCCGTCCCCACCGACACTAAACCAGAGAGTCATCTCAGCAGACCCCACGGCGCCCGCAGCCCAGGCAGAAGGAAGGTGCGGCAGGCACCCTTGGGTGAGGATGATGGAGGAGACTCGACTTGGGCCGGCGAACACACAGTGCAGTGTACGGACCCCGTGTTGCAGAACTGTGCCCCTGAAACCTGTATAATCTCACCAACCAGTGTCACCCCAGTGAATGCAGTACAAATTAAAAAAAGACAAACACCGTAACCCTTTCCCTATCCTGCGTGGCGTCTGGTCTCCTGGGAGTAATTCCCCGTCCTCCGTCTGCATCTTCCGTGATGCCCCGCCCACCTGCTCGGCCCCGCCCGTCTGCTCGGCCCCTCCCGCCTGCTCGGCCCCTCCCGCCCGCCCCGCCGCACCTGGGGCTCCTACCAGAGCGCACCGCCCGCCCGATTTCTCTCCCGACGCCACAATGTTGTAATGTAGGGACCAGAACTGTGACCTCGCAAGGTTAATACCCTTTCAGAAAAAGTTGGTATAAGCCCCGGCCGAGTGGCTCAGCTGCTCAGAGTGTGCACCCCTGTGCCAGGATTGCGAGTTCGATCCCTGGTCGGGACACACACAGGAATCAACCCACACACACTTAAATAAGTGGATCAACAGGTTCATGTTTTTTTCTCTGAAAATCCATAACTGAATTTTTAAAAAAAGGAAAATTAATACAAAAAGTACCAAAACCCCAAAAGTAATACAGGCACGAAACACACGTGGGGGATTCAACAAGCAGGAAACGGGACCCGCGGCCCGCACACAGGGAGGGAACTGAGACCTCGTGGCCCAGCCCGCGCCGGCCCGGGCAGCCGGGCGGTCGCACTGCCCGCCTCACCTTCCAGGAGGAGCACGCGACCTCTGCCCTCACCAGCAGTCTGGAAACACCCGTGAGGGCCGGCCCGTTCTCGCGTCCTGCTTCCCGGTCACCGAGGGCATGGGCGGGCACACAGATGTGCGTCACGGTGCTGCCCGTCACAGGTCCTGAGAGGAAGGCGACGGCGAGGACGCCGTCGGTGGCAAAGGGCCTCACCCCAGGGCGGCGTGGAGGCCCTGAGCCCCGCCCGGCGCCGCGGGCACCACGGGGCCGTGAGAAGCACGTCCTCGGCCGCAGGGCTCTTGCAGCACGGCCTGGGGCCCTGAAAACCCAGATTCGTCCTCCACAAACACACAAAGCTACACGCGTTAGCACGCTTGGAAGGAAGAGAGTAAAAGAAGGGGGCAGAGGTGAGTCTGCGTGGGCTCCCTGGCCTGAGTCGGAGATGGAAACGTGCGGCGAGCGATGCCGTCCTCCCCCCCGCCCCCGCCTGGTGGTCAGCGGCAAGGCCCCCGCTCCGTGGCCGGCAGTCCCCTTTGGGCAGCCAGATGACAGGTGATTTCACGTTGTACTGATTTTCTGAAACGGCCATGCGTTGTTTTAAAAATAAAACAGTCTTTAAAAGGTTTGAAAGGTTTAAATGAATGACACCAAAAGCGCTATCTCCACTCTTTTCGGTGAGATGCAGAACTGACGGGGTAGGTCAACAGGAACCACGCACGGTCCACAAAAGCAGGCTCGGTCCTGGAAGGCCGGCCGGCCAACGCGGGCTGCCTGGCTCCACGTGGTCCGCTGTCGCGGGCCTCTCCACCGCACTGCCAGGACCCCCGGCGCTGGCACCTGCCTGTCCGAGGGCTCAGCCCCACCGCCGCGCCTTGGCCTTCACAGCCGCTTCGCACCACTCACAACCTGGTCACTGAACGCCAGAGAGGAAACAGAATGTCCCCTGGGGCTCGCTCTGCGCTCACTAAGGAATCGTCTGACAACCGGTGCGGCCGACACACATCTTACGAAAAATAAATACTCTGCACAAGGTCCGTACACGGGCGGGTGGCTCTGTCCCCACCCCCAAAGACCACAGGACCGGGAGCGCTGTTGGCCGCCAGCGTCTGTTCAGCAGAGAACGTGGAGCTGGAAATCCAGAGTCTTCTCTGCACCATGTTTATGAATTTGCAAAGCTGTGAACCACCATATGCTTACAAGAAAGGGACTTTTCAAAGAAGAAGTTGAATTTGCGCAGGTCCCGTCCTGGGGCTGCTGGTCCTGACCCTGTCGGTGGCCCTCGGCCACAGGGACACCTCCGGCTCCGCCGGCTGCGAGGGCCGCTGCGCGGGGCCGGGGACCCTAAAACTTGAAGAGGTCGATGAAGTGCTGGGGCGACACGGGCGTGAGGCAGCTGTCGGGGTCGGCCGCCGTGCAGGGGTGTCCCGAGTCCTGCGGACGCAGAGGGAGCGGGTTACACAGGCCGGCCACCAGCCGTTGGCGTGAGCGGTCCCCAGGCCCCACGTCACAGGCGGCACGCGGTCCTACAGAAACTTCCTGGCAGATTTCTGCTGGAGCAGATGGACGGACAGCTGGCCCCGCCCAGAGGAAGGGACGCCCGGGGTCCCTGCCGCCCTTGCCCCGGCGCCACCCCGGAACTGCCCACGGGCCCGCTGCGGCGGATGGCCCAGGGTCGCCCGTAACAGGACAGAGGTTTGTGTGGGAACACTGACGGACTTCAGAGGACGTGGCGCCCGAAGGCTGCCTGCCAGCGGAAAAGGCCCGGCCAGGCGAGCGCAGTCTCTGGGGGGCCGTGGCCGTGGCCGGGCCGCCCCAGGGGCTGCGTGGTGGCTGCCACCGAAGGGAACGCCACCGGACACGTCCAGAGCTTCCCCGTGAGGCTGAGCGTCCGCTCAAGCGCAGGGCTCTGTGGCATTTCACCAGAACCCGGCATTTCACCAGAACCCTTCGGTGGCGGCTGAAATGAGCGAGGCCCTCACAGTCAGGCCACCGGCCCGACTGACTGCGTGCTGCCGCCCCAGTGCACGGCGGCCCGGGCAGGGCCGGGAGGCTGCGGGGCCCACCCCAAGCGAGGCAGGGCGGAGGAGCGCGAGGTACCTTGAGCAGCAAAGCGAGGCGGCAGTCCTCGGGGTGCGAAGGCGGCCGGAGGGTGCGAGGGAGGGAAGGGGGAGAGATTAGAAGGTGCCGGCTGCCGCGCGCTGTTTAGAGAAGCTGGGACCGTCGGGTGACGCTGGCCAAAGACCTTATCGCCGTGAGCACACCAGACCCCAGCAAGTGCCCCGAAGGCCCGAGACTCGGAGACGGGCTTCAGACCCGGACACGCGTCCCGTGTCCCTCCAGGCCTCTCGAGGGACAGTGACGAGGCTGAGGCGGCTCCCAGCCCCCAGGGCTCGCTGGGAAGAGGGGGGCAGAGCCGGTGTTTTCACGTGGGGCTGACACGGAGAGCAGGTGTGACTGTTTCTGGGAAACTCAGCCACAAGCTGTCTCGGTCTCGCCGGGGACCAGGGAGCTGGAACCCTGGCTGCCTGCGGGGCACCGTGGGGACGCGGCGCTGATGGCGACAGGCTGTGCATGTGTTTCTCTCTGTCACTCTCGCTTGCTCTAAGGCGCCCGCCACCCAGCTGCCGTGTCGTGTGGGCGGGAGCCCCCGCCGCCCGCCCTCCGTGCCGGACTCGCCTGCACCGTCAGGGTTGTGTGAACGCCTCTGTGATGTCCACACGGGCGAGGCCACGTAGTGACACTTCTCACGTGTCCTCATTGTTAAACGATATGTCACTTGACAGACAAGTGGGGTGTTCACAGGTAGAAGCCTGAGGCCCTGGGGCAGGCAGGACGCCCGAGGGTCAGGCTCAGCGGCCCTCAAGGTGCCACCGGCTCCCAGTGAGGTCACCCAGGGTCACTGTCAGGCTTGAGGTGAAGCACAGACCGCATCCCGGGCAACACAAAGTCAGGGGCGAGAAAAACGGGTTTACTACAGAGGGGCTGCAGGAGCCGACCTTGGGGCGGGAACACCCTGTCTGTCTCGGGCACCCTGGGCTGTGGGCAGTGAAATGAAGAGTGTGAAAGTCTCGGGAAGAGGGATTCCTCATGTTCTCTGGGTGCAGAAACTGCCAGAGATGAAGTTTCCAAGTTCAGATTTTTCACAAAAGGGTCAGATTTGTGGATAAGCCAGGAGAGTCGAGTTAAGTTTCACCGAACCCGTGAGAAATCGCACCTTCCCCTTGAAAGCCTGGGCGCGGAGGGGAGGCCCCTGAATGGGGCTGACCCTGAGGGCAAGTGCTGGCGGCCAGGGTCACTGGGGACAAAGGCCAAGTCTGGGGTCTGCCTTTTCCTCAGATCGAGGGCCCCCAGGAGAGCTGCCAGCACGTGGCCTGAGGGTGCCAGCCAGACCCGCCCTGGGGACGCGCCCCCAACCGCGGGGCAGGCCTGCGTCCACGAGCCCAGCCCCTCATCACCTTCCCTGTCACCCAGAAGCTCCCGTTTTTAAGCACTGCCCCCGAAACCCAGCGGAGGGACGGGCTCCGCCACACCCGCCCCGCAGGCCCCGAAGGCGCCCTGGGCCGCTACCTTCCAGAAGAGGATGCTGCAGTGGCGGCAGAAGTGCAGGGTGTCGCCGTACTGCTCGCGGGCCGGGTAGCACTTGCGCAGCGCGAAGTACATCAGCTTCCACTCGACGCGGCCTTGCTCGGAGAGGACCAAGTGCCTGCAAAACTGGGCACAGGCGGAGCCGTTCAGCGTCAGCGCTCAGTTTCCGCGGCGTGGCCCTGGCAGACTCCCGGGTCTGCAGCCGGGAGACGGGCCAGCGAATGCCCACACGGCACGTGGGGTGAGGGAGGACGGCGCGCTGGCACGAGCCGCAGCCTGGGTGGCCCTGGGGACGTCACATGGCAGGACAGCAGCCATGGCTGCGGCAAACGTCAAGGACGGAAGTGCACGGGGTGGGGGGCCTCAGCCGCGAGCTCACCGGTGGGGGTGCTCTCTGAAAACGGCGAAGGCACCTCAGTAATGGTGTGAGCTGACACGCAGACAGCCAGGGGAGCACCGGGCCTGGGTGAGCGCCTGGACCGCACGCGTGAACGGAAGGACCCACGGGGGGGCCCCCAGGGTGGGGGGCGTCTGCCCTTCCTCAGCACCTCGTGGACCTTGGGGTCTCCTCTGGGGAGGGCCGGCCTCCACGCTGCGAGGGCGACCCGCACACTGGAGCCGCGCCGTCCCTGCGCATCCCACAGGGGCTTCTCCAGCCGCCAGGCCCACGGCAGGGGCGCCGTGGCCTCCCAGGCCTGGTGGCTGCACGGGCCCCACGTCCCCGAGCTCACCACGTTCCCCTGCACGCGGGCCTCTGAGCACAGACTCCGCCCACCACGGCGTGTCACCCACGGGACCCAGGGCTGCTCAGAGACCCTCTATCGTCCTGCCCCGCCCAAGGGGACAGCGCTCACAAGTCTCCACCGCTTCCCGGCGCTCAGCCGAACCCGTCTCTGAGGATGCGACCATCCGCTCCCCCATCCTCACTGCCCAGACATGGGGGTCCGAGGGCAGCGTGGGCTCTGACCCCAAGACCACAGCTGCCGGAGGTGACAGACTCCCAGGACAGAAAGCTCACTCCTGTCCCGCCCTGTCACATGGGGTTTTCCAGAGTCACGGTTCTTTCTGAGGATGAACAACTCGGCGTACGAGCCATCGAAGGGAAACTGCAGCGCTTTATGTGAAGCCTGGCCACTCCCGACTGTGAGCGGCACCTGTGGCCGCGGGCGAGGCCGCCAGGCTCACCTGCTTCTCGGCGAAGTGGTACTGGCAGAGCTTCCTCCACAGCCGCCCGTCCTCGCTGAGCGCGGACAGCGCCGGCGTCACCTGGCCCAGGGTGACGATGTCCCAGCCATCCGACAGCCGGTACAGGATGTCGTTCAGTGTGTGCAGCGGCAGGTCGCTGAGCGTGAGGCCGTGGTTCACCTGCAGACAGGGAGCGGGGCGCACGGCCCCATCAGCCACGGCATGCCGAGCGCCTGGCAAGGCCGGCAGTCCCACCGAAACACGGCTGCCGCTCCCCCACCCGGTGCCCGTGGCCCCAGGGTGGCCCGCAGCAGCCCCGGAGGCGTGGTCACGCAGGGACAGCGGGAGGCGGAGGTGCCAGAGTGGACGAGGCTGCTTTGTGGTGACAGTTCCTCCGTGACCGTCCACACAAGCAAGATGCATTCACCAGGTGGCCACACTGGAACCGACACCAGCTGCGCAGGCCACTCTGCAGGCCACGGGGACGGCGGTCAGGCTGTGTGCTGCGCTCCTGTCCCCTGCAGTCTCCCCCTGGGTCAGCCCGAGTCCCGAGAAGCAGCTTATCTGTCCCTGAGGTGCCTTCGAGCTTGAATCGCTGGGATTTCGTGACTTCAAGCATAAAGCGCACCCTCCTCACGTGAGGGGGTGAGCGAGCAAATGTGTCCATCCCTCGGGGAGGCTGACGTGGCTCGTCTGAGGGCCACGTCCAAGGGGCCCATGCGTGCCAGGGACAGGAGGCCCCACCCGGGCTCACACCTCGTCCTCACTGTCCCCAGGAGCAGACGTCCCCATGGTCCCACCCAGCTCTGGCCCCACCCAACAGGACCTGCGGGCCCCAACGCACGCTCCGCCCAGGTGCGGTGTCCCCAGCTGGACAGAGCATGCAGCCCCGAGGACGGGTGGCTTCCGTCTGGTGTCTCTTGTCGGGACCCTCTGGCCCCAGGGTCCCTGGATGAGGGACACCTATGAAGGAGTGGATTCCCCGTGTGGGCCCCACAGAGCGCAGGGCAGGGAAGCCGCAAGGGGCATGGACAACCACGCAGAACCACGTGCTTCCACTCACTGAGCGTCACTGGAGCCCGAAACACCTAACGTCCTCTAAAGGTGAATACGTTTACTGCCTCGTCACCCAGAGTCAGCTCTTTCCAGGAACCACTACACTGAAGGGTCCTTGGCCGTAACACACCTCGAAACGGAAGGGGAAAGACATGACTCGCTCAGAGCTGGGGAGCCGCCACGGCCCCCGGGCAGGGCCGCACCTGCGTCATCTGAAGGTCCTGCAGCTGCCGCTGCCAGGCGAGGACCGTCTCCAGCCGGCAGGCCCAGACGCCGATGCTGCCGACCAGCACGGACTTGCCGACGCCCCTGAGCAGGGCGCCCAGGGCGGAGCTCAGGTCCTGCAGCAGGTCTCTGATGAGGCGCGGGTTCTGGTGGTCCTCGAGCACTGGAAGGGGCAGAGCACGGCTGTGGGTGGGCGCCGTCACCGCCGGTTGCCACACGCACAGCGTGTCACAGGCACCCAGCACAGCCTCTCTGGGCCTGAGAAGGGGAGAAGTCCCTGCCACGCTGCGTCACGGAGGAACCCTGAAGGCCCAGGGGCACAGGCACTGTGTGACTCTCACGGTGCGCAGTCCCCACAGTCGCCAGATCCACAGGGACAGCAGCGGGCGGTGGGCCCAGGGCTGCGGAGGGCTGGACGGGGGTCAGGTTGGGAGAACAGGAAGTTCTAGGGAGGACGGTGGTGGCCACACAACAGCATGAATGTGCTGAATGCCACCGAACCATAAGCTTAAAAATGGGTAAAACTGTAAATTTTATGTCACGTGCACTTTACCACGATAGACACAATGATCTGACTTCGCTGCAACTTCTGACTGGCCTGCTCCAGGCGCCACAGATATGCTGAGATCAAAAACCTGGAAATGTTTCCTGACAGGGCACCTTTGGCCGAGTCTTCACCTTGGACTTGAACCTGTCAGGCTTGTTTCCTTCGTCAGAAAGAGAGCTGATGGTCCAGAGCCTGTACACACTCACAGACCCACGTACGTGCACACACCCCTGCCGGGGAATCTACAGTTCCACTTGTTAGCCCCCGATTAACCACTGCAAACAGTAAATTAAAAAGAAAATCCTAGGTCTGTTTGAGGCCGCTGCAAAGGAGCGCCGCCCTGCTGAGCAGGGAGAGGCCCTACGGCGAAGGGCCCGTGCCCGCTCACTCGCCTTCCCGGTGGTGTTCGCACGGCGGCACACTTCTTACCGGGACCCAGCACACTCCTCCTCACGTCTCTGCGAGCCTCTCTGCACCCCGGCCGGCCCGCCAGCTGCCCCCTGCAGCGAGGCCTGGAGGGAGCCCGCACCCAGCGGACGGGCGGCTCCGACAGCCTGCCCCTCGCACCACTTCAGTGAGGTCCAGACGACGAGGAACATCAGTCACCCTCTTACCCTTTTGGACGATTGTATCCAAAACATTGAAGTAGTTCTTCTGCGCCACGCCGCTCAGGGACGTTAACTGGGATTTCGCGATGAGCTGCAAGAGCTTGAAAGAAAGAGGGAAAAGCTGCGCGTGAATCTCCCTCACAGGGAACCTGACCCTAGTGACCTGCGACCTGAGACCTGTGACCCACACCAGGAGACCGGAGGCAGGTGAGCGCCTGTGCCTCCCTCTTCTCCTCCGTGAGAGAGGCCCCGTCGCCCCACCTGGCACGTCTGGCCCCGTCCACCGCCCGGCGGCTTGCAGCCAGGGGAGTGGCCTGCAGCTCTCAGAGTGAGACTGAGGCTCCCGGCCTGACCTCTGACCTGTCCCAGGCTCTGCTCCCCTAGAGGACCCTCACTCTGTGCTCTGCCTGACTGTCCGCAGGGGAGTCTGCACCACTGAGCTCAGACACGTGGCTGAGGACCTCCCCCTTCGCATGGGGAGCAGGAGGCGGATTTCTTCTGAGAAGGTGTCAGGAACACTGCGCGCTTGGTGAGATCTGTTTGGTGCAGATTTCCCGTTTTCCGCTAGCCCGCCACGCCCGTGAAGCAGGACGTGCGGGCGACAACCAGGCAGCCCCACGGGGAGGTGTCCGCGACCGGTCACCTCCTGCACGTGAGGTTCGCCCACCCGGCCCCCCGCCCCGAGCCCGCGGAGGCCCACCCCCGAGTGGCACCCAGTCTGCCTTCTCCCGAACCCACTCCTGGCGACCCCATTGCACTCGGCAAACGAGCGCGGCTTCACGCAGGAGCCGAAAGCGCCGAACACTCACTCTGACCACGTAGCTGAACCGGCGGACGTCCTGCACGGCGCTGCAGAAGTCCAGGCGGGTGAAGGCCTCCCCCAGTGTGCAGTAGCCGTGCCGCTGGAAAACAGTGCCTGTCAGCGCTCGCCCCGGGCCCGGGGCTGTAAGAACACGCTGTAAGTTCTGGCAAAGGGCGTTTGTCGGTGTCCTGACTCAGTCCCTACTGAGCCAGAGCAGCGAGAAAGCGAGCCGGTGCCAGCCGCGAGCCGTCCCATCACCGAGACGCGACGCGGTGGCCTCACACCGCTGTGCACCGAGCGACGAGGGCGTGCTCGCTAAGTAGCTCCGCTTCTTCTGCTGGGACATGTGTGGCGGAGGGCAGTTCAAGCCTGAAGCCACGATGGCGGGGGAACCCCCCACCCCGAGGCTGCACACTGCAGACACGCAGTCGGGCGCTCTCCCTGTGGAGAGCATCCTCTATCAACACGTGTGTGGCGGGCGTGACGGCTCTGTGGGGGTCACTAGGCCTGCAGGCCCGGGGTCTGCCCATCGCCGTGGGGTGTGGCTGTGGGTGCAGGGCCTGCCCAGGACGCGGGAAGTGAGACTCACGGACACAGAGGAAACCTCAGTCCCTCTTTTTAAGAAAAAGGACACTGCCCTGGCCGGCCGGCTCCGTCGGCTGGAGCATCGTCTCATGCACCGGAGGCTGCGGGCTCGACCCCCCTCCAGGGCGCACGCAGGAGGCCACTGATCCACGATTCCCTCTCCCCCCACCCACCCCACTCTCTCTCCAGTCAGCACACACGTCCTCGGGCGAGGACTAAAAGCAGAAGGAGAACACAGCTGTCCTGCTTCAGATGTCCTCCTTTAATGAGGACCCTGTGTTCTAGATGGCTGTACAGACTGGTTTGTGCATTAGGTTTCAGGCATCACTGTAAACTTGACCTTCAGTATTCGAAACACAAAGAACGTGGAGATTTTCAATGCAGAGTCACGGGAACGGACCACGTGGGGAGTGACCACAGAGAGCAGCAGGTGTGGCAGGAGACACCTGGGGCTCCGACAAAGGCGCCCGGGGAGGGCACTGTGCTTCGTTCCATGTCCCACGGCCAGTCCCTGTGCACACACACCAACAACGCGCATGCACTTTCCCGGGGCTGGGGGGGCAAAGGTCCGTTAGACAGAGAATCTGAGATCCATCCCAGCTGACGCCTCGATGAGCGGAGCTGTACGTGCTGGAGGAGCATCCCCTTCCCGGGCAGCCACCTGCCTCAGAACAGCCTCCTCCTTTTGGGGGAATCAAATGTGACTCAGAGGGGACGGAAATCGCACGTTGGAACGACACGGGCACGCCCGCCTCGTGGGGGTCTGGAACCACACCGGAGGGCACTCGGAGGCTGCGGGCGGCGGCCGTCAGCCACGGGGACAGGCAGCAGAGACACCTGGTCTGCCCCGCTGACAGGACAGACAGCCTGATGCTGCTGCGGAGTGACAAGGGCCAGCTCTCAGGTCCGCGTCCTGCTCGCTCCCTGGCGCTGGCCACTCCCTGCCCCTCGGCCCACACAGGACCCCGACTCACGGGGAGTTCTGCTCTGTTGCTGGTGCAGGCCGGAGCGGGACCTCTCTTCTGTCATCAGTGTGGCAGCTCAGAGCGACCGAAGTAGTGAGAAGTCTTAAATGAACTTAAACTACTCAGGTTCTGCCAACATTCGTCTACGGGTGCTTCCAACTGTGCGAAGGGTTGGAGCCGTTTCACACGCGCGTGACAATGTCAGCCGTCACTGCACAGGGCAAGTGAGCGTCCGGGAAGCCGGGCTGGGGCCGTCCGTCAGCGGCCCGTGTGGAACACCTAACGTGCGCTACCGGGACTCAACAGCCACTCCCCAGGTCGTTCCCTGGTTGCTACAAAACAAGGCAAACGCCGAGTTTCTCCCACGGCAAAAGCCAGGGCGCTTCCCTGGACACCAGCTAGAGGGGCAGGAAGTCTGTGGAGCCGCAGCCGACGGACTGCTGGGGGCGCGCAGGGACGCTTCTCCAGCTCGGCAGAGAGGAGGAAGGTGGGCACAGGTGCTGCCGAGGGTCACGTTGGCGCCTCGGTGTGCCGGTGAGAGGGTGACACAGGGCCCCCGCCTCCGCAGGAGGCCCGCTGGCACCAGGGGCTGTGACAGCTGCTGGGGACGGGGCAGAGGCCACCGCACGCTGCCCAGGGCCACACTCGTGCTGTTGTCCCAGGTCTGTCCTGGGGGCCCGACCACACACTGTGCACGTGGACACACACACACACACACACACACACACGAGCGACCGTTTCCAAGACCCTGGTGCCTTCCTCGGGGAGAGTGTGAACCACAGACGTGACGCTGCAGAAGGAACAGCTTATTTAACGTAACATCACACAACACACAGCGACACTGACTTGTGTCGGAGTACTTACTTCTCTCGTGCTGTCTTTATGGACATAGATCCATTTTTCACGATAAAAACCTGGAATGAAAATTAACTTTGTTTATAAAATCTGGGGAATCACTTCAAAAGGAAGTTTCCAGGAACTCAGAATAGCTGCACATTAGCAAAGGTGTGTGACGTGTAGCTGGGAGACGCTCCTACTTGGTTAACCGTGAACAGAGCCGCTCTGCCCCCCAGCGTCTGTGTGGGAGGGTCTGAAGCACCCGGTGCCTGGACAGCGATTCGAGACGGCACCGACTCTTAGTAACTTAGAAGAAAATTACTGTGACTGGTGACTGCACTAATATCATAGCACACCATTATAAAGATAGTTATTGATTAATACGTTTTGTAGCTTATAAGAAGTTCTATTCTTCTGTCATTGCCTTTATACTGGATCCAGTTTAAACCAATTGTTTTCATGGAGTTCGAGGACCACGATGACTATTCCCCGCAGGACCCCACCTTCCTCACAGGACTGTAGACAGGAGAGCACGGCCCCTGCCTCACGGTGGGGCCCCGGTGCAGGGCGAGGCCTCGCACGGGGAGGATGGGGGACCTGCCTCCAGCCCGGCACTCCCACCCAGGGCCTCGCCCACCTCCACCCCTGTCTGTGCCCTCCTCCCAACGGCAGCATCTCCTGCACGAAAGTCCAAAGGCAAGAGCCTCAGCCTCGGCCTCCCGGCGCGGAGGGAAATGAACGTGACCGCGGGCTCTTCTGTGGGTTTGTGTTGGCAAATCTCACTAAGCCAGCGGAGGAGCCTCGGAAAGTGTGTCACTGGGTCTGGGGGCTACACTGGGGAGGCCTGCTGCCGCACATCTGCGCCGTCTTTCCCGAGCGCCCCCCCCAGCGCCGAGCAGGCCAACACCGTCAAGGGAACAGCGTGAAATCACTAACGGACATGAGCTTACACTGAGGGCTGCTGTCCTTCCCAAAACGGCCCTTTTTCCTTTTTCTGGATGCACATCCATGCTCTTCATCAGTGAATATCTCTTCGTCTTCACTGTTTAAGATTCTGAAAGAAAGATACAGGCTATGTAAATGTCTTCACAGGGAGATCTTCATTTGCCTTTTCTTTTTAAAAACAATCATAAATATTTGGTGTGCAATTTAGGAGATCGAAATGAAAATCATGTTAAATTCTGAAAGTGAGCAGTTATTTTTCAAAGCAACACTTCGCAGTGTGACACTACACAGCTAATGCCTAATACATTTTTTTGTTTTTTTTTCGAAAAACCTAAGATTTATCCTGGTTCTTCTGAGAATGTTTTGCTAGAAAGGGCTGAACATGTTTTAGAGCGTCCCAAGGGTTCTGATACGTTCAACAAGGCAGTTTCAGACTTCAAAGTGCTTTGTTAAAACAGGAGATTACATTATACTACAAACTCCTTGGGAAAAAATCAATGTGATGATTCGCTCCTGGATGCTAATGACATGCCGTATCCCGGACACAGTGCTGTGTGAGCATCAGCCTTACACGCCACGACAGGTCAGACGGAAACCAGCAGTTTTCCACCCGAAAGCAAGAGCACACACGTTCTTTTCCAGTGGCATGGGACATTTTCCGGGACAGACCGCATGTCAGGCCATGAAACAAGTCTTTAAAAAATTAAGTTTGAGCCCCGGCCGGTGTGGATCAGCTGGTTGGGTGCCGTTCGAGCCTTTGGTCTGTGGGTTCCGCTCCCGGTCGGGCAGGTGCCTGGGTTGCGGGCTCAGCCCCCAGTCAGGGGTGTGCAAAGGGCAGCCTGTTGTTGTTTGTGTCTCACAGCGACGTCTCTCTCCCTCTTTCTCCCTCCCGTTTCCTCTCTCTAAAACAAACAAACAACAACAAAAACCGGTCCTGGACCCTGAATCAGGGAGACAAATTTGAGTCTCTCCTCGTAGCTCCTTGCAGAGACTTCACATAAAAGCCTTTTCTTTTCTCAGAAGCTGGTGCCACAGCGTGGGCTTCTGGGGGCGCTGGGCAGCGGGACCTTGCCCGGTAACAGACGCTGCATCTGAGGGTGGGCGCCAGGCTCCCCACCGGCCCAGACTTCAGCTACCTCACTTTGCTCCCCACAGCTGCCTGTGTGGGCGGAGCCTCAGCAGAACCCGGGTCACGGAGCCGGGCAGCGACTCGAGAAACAGGTGAAACCATGCATGCC
Organism: Trachops cirrhosus; assembly: GCA_028533065.1. NCBI lineage: Eukaryota > Metazoa > Chordata > Mammalia > Chiroptera > Phyllostomidae > Trachops > Trachops cirrhosus. The sequence goes on from CM052548.1 coordinate 84,413,855, forward strand.
AAGCAGGCCCTTCCGCGAGCGGCTCTGCCCGCCGCGACTCACCTGCTGTGACCGAGGTCGCGCGGGTCTGCCTCGCGTCCGAGCTCCGCCCTCCAGGACTCGCACCTTTTCCAGCCGTCCTCCGTTTTCATCCAGGTCCACCCCGGGGACCTCCAGTCCTGACCCAAAAACGGCATAGTTCTCCTGTAAGAACCGTTGGTGGGTGTTAAAACGTTTGTGTGATCGGCGAGTGCCTTTTCACTTAGAACACTTACTCATCGTGTTTAAAACGTGGGTTCTTAATTAACATTTGAAAGTCTGCACGGGCCGTGGCCTGTTAATCTCACGCCCACAGGAGACCTGGCGTCCGTCACTACTGTGGGAGATGTACAGAGCACGGGAGCCATGAAAATGCTCAACCACCACCTGCGAGCGGCACTTAGCACGGCCGAGGAAGGCTACTGCACGGGCGTTTGCGGGGCTCGGAGGAGGCAGACAGGCGTCCTCAGGAGGAGGGCTCCCGGCTCCACGGCAGGGGCCGGGTCCCGGAACCGGCACGCGACACGTGTGAGGCGGAGATTCTCCTCTGCGCTGAGAGGATCTCACGACCGCGCCAATTTATAACCACATATTCACGTTTTCAGTCACACATTAAATTCTTGCTTTAGAAGGCGCTTAAAAGTCATTCCTTAAATCTTTTTTAAAATATATTTTATTGATTATGCTCCGACAGTTGTCCCATTCCCCCCCTTTAGTCCCCTCTACCCAGCGCCCCCTCCCACCATCATCCCCCCCTTCATGTCCATGGGTCGTACATGTAAGTTCTATGGCTTCCCCATTTCCCATGCAATTCCTAACTCCCCGTCTATTTCCTGTGCTTCTTATTTCCTGTATCCCCTCTCCTCCTCCCCGCTGATAACCCCCCATGTGATCTCCATTTCTGTGATTCTGTTCCTGTTCTAGTTGTTTGCTTAGTTCATTTTTATTTTTGTTTCTGGTTTTTAGGTTCAGTTGTTGATAGTTGTATTTGTTGTCATTTTACTGTTTGTATTTTTGATCTTCTTTTTCTTAGGATAAGTCCCTTTCACATTTCATATAATATGGGCTTGGTGACTATAAAGGAGTTAACTCCTTTAACTTGACCTTATCTGGGAAGCACTTTATCTGTCCTTCCATTCTAATCGATAGCTGTGCTGAATAGAGCAATCTTGGATGTAGGTCCTTGCCTTTCATGACTTGGAATAATGCTTTCTAGCACATTCTTGCCTGTAAGGTCTCTTATGAGAAATCAGCTGATAGTCTTATGGGAACTCCTTGTAGGTAACTGTCTCCTTTTCTCTTGCTGCTTTTAAGATTCTCTCCTTAAATTTAATCTTTGCTAATGTAATTATGATGTGCCTTGGTGTGTGCTTCCTTGGGTCCAACTTTTTTGGGACTTTCTGAGCTTCCTGGACTTCCTGGAAGTCTATCTCTTTCCTTTGCCTGGTTAGAGAAGTTCTTCATTATGTTTTCAGGTAAATTTTTGATTTCTTGCTCTTCCTCTTCTCCTTCTGGCACTGCTATGATTTGGATGTTGGAACATTTAAAGTCCTGGAGGTTGCTAAGCCTCTCCTTGTTTTTGGAGTTCCTGTTTCTTCATTCTTAGCTGGTTGAATGTTCATTGTTTCTGTTTCCTCCAAACCATTGATTTTAGTCCCGGTTCCCTTCCCTTCACTGTTGGCTCCCTGTACATTTTATTTCACTTTTCATCATCTTCACTTTTCCCTCTATTTTGTGACCATACTCAGCCATTTCTGTGAGCACCCTGGTTACCAGTGTTGTGGGTTTTTTTTAATATTTTATTTTTAGACAGAAGGGAAGGGAGGGAGAAAGAGAGAAACATCAATGTGAGGTTGCCTCTCGCACGCCCCCTACTGGGGACCTGGCCAGCAACCTGGGCTTGTGCCCTGACTGGGAATGGAACAAGCAACCCTGTGGTTCGCAGGCGGACACTCAGTCCACTGAGCCTCACCAGCCACGGCCTGATTGCCAGTGTTTTGAACTGTGTATCTGATAGGCTGGCTATCTCTTCATCACTTAGTTGTATTTTTTTTTTCTGGAGCTTTGATCTGTTCTTTTTTGGGGGCCGTATTTTTTGTCTCAGTGCACCTGTTATGTAGTAAGGGGTGGAGCCTTAGGTGTTCACCAGGGCACGGCAACCCACGTCGCTGTATTGTGATGCTGTACGTCGGGGAGGGGTCAGAGAAGGAACAACGCTGCTTGCTTAGCTCTGGGCTGGCTTTCAGTCACCTCTGCCGCTACCCACAAGCCAACTGGGCCCTTCTGGTGCTGATTCCCAGGTGGGTGGGCTTGTGCACGTTCTAGAACCCTGGGGGTCTCTCCAGCCAACTCTGCTGTGAGGCTGGGAGTCTCTCCCACTTCCGCAACCCCACAGCTTTTTCAGTCAGAGGTTTTGAGGCTTTATTTCCCCACACTGAAACTCCGGGTTGCACGGTCTGTCTCTCCCACCAGCTGTTCCTCCCGGTTTATCTACACGCAAATGTGGGACTGCCTGCTCCACCAGCTCCTGCCTTGCCCGCCCGGTCCTCCAGCTGCCGCCTTGTGGTAAGTCCTCTCCGGCCAGCTGCCAGTCTCTGTCCCTCCTACCGGTCTGGGCGAATGCTTCTTCTTTAACTCCTTGGTTGTTGGACTTCTGTACAGTTCAATTTTCTGGCAGTTCTGGTTATTTTTTAATTTTAAATTTGTTGTGTCCTTCTTTTGGTTGGGTAAAGTGTATCTACCTCTGCCTCCATCTTGGAAGGAAGTTAATATGTGCCCTTAAATCTCTGTACGTATTTTTAACTGGGATTACTGGGGTGATGCTGGTTTGCAAAGCCATACAGGCTTCAGGTGCACAGCGCAGTGAAACACCATCTGCACCCTGCACTGTGTGTCCGTCGCCCCAAGCAAGGTCTCTTTCCGTCCCCATTTCCCACCCACTTTGCCCACGTCCACTTGCCCACTTTCCCTCTGGCTATCACCACTCTGTCACCTGTGTCCTTGTGGTATTTTTTTCTTTTTGCTTAATCCCTTCACCTTCATCCATTCAGTCCCCAAACCTCCCTCCCCACTGACAGCTGTTGGTCTGTTCCCTGTATCCGTGCATATTTCTATTTTGTTCATTAGATTCCACCAATAAGTGAGACCGTGTGGTATTCGTCTTCTCGACTGGCTCATTTCACTCAGCATAATAATTTCCAGGCCCATCCATACTGTCACAAAAGACAATATTTTTTCCTTCCTTCCTTCCTTATAGGCCAGTAGTGGTACATTGTATAAACGTACCACTCCTTTTTTTTATCTGCTAATCCACTGATGGGCACTTGGGATGTTTCAGACCTCGGCTATATAAATAACGCTGCAATGAACATATTACTGCTTCAGTTTCACTAGCTGTAATTGGTCTGTTCAGATCCTCTGATTCTTCCCGACTCAGTTTTGGAAGGTTGTATGTTCCTAGGAATTTATCCATTTCATTCAGGTTGTCCAACTTGTTGGCATAAGGTTGTTCACAGTATTTTCTTACAATCCCTTGTATTTCTGTGATGTCAGGTACTTCTCCTCTGTCACTTCTGATTGTATTTATTTGGGTCCTCTCTCTTTTTTATTTATGAGTCTGGTTAAAGGTTCCTTTTTCAAGGAACCAGTTCTTGGTTCCACTGATCTTTTGTATTTTTTATTAGTCTCTATGCCGTTTGTTTCCACGCTGATCTTCATTATTTCCGTCCTTCCACTTACCCTGGGCTTTGTTTGCTGCTCGTTTTCTAGTTCTTTTGGGTGTGTGGTCAGACTGTTTATTAGAGATTTTTCTTAATGCTGTGAACTTCCCGCTCTCAGAACTGTTTTTGCTGTGTCCCATAGATTTTGGGTTTTTGTGTTCTCATTTTCACTTGTTTCCAGGTAGCTTTTGACTTGTTCCTTGATCTCATTGTTAACCCATTTGTTGTTTAGTAACACGTTATTTAGCCTCCATGTTTTGTGTGTTTTTCAGTGTCTTTCTTGTGACTGATTTCTAGTTTCATAGCATCATGGTTAGAGAAAATGCTTGATATTATTTCAATATTCTGAAATTTACTGAGACTTGTTTTGTGTCCTAACATGTGGTCAATCCTAGAGAATGTTCCATGTGCACTTGAAAATAATGTATGGTCTCCTGCTTTGGGATGAAATGCTCTGAGGATATCAATTAAATCCATCTGATCTAGCCCTGACTGGTGTTGCTCAATGGGTTGGTTGTTGCCCTGGAAACTGAAATGTTGCTGGTTGAATTCTTGGTCAGGGCACATGCCTGGGTTGTAGGCCAGGTCCCCAGCTGGTGGCCTGCAAGAGACAACTGGTCGATGTTTCTTTCATGCATCAATGTTTCTGTCCCTCTCTTTCTCCCTCCATTCCCCTCTCTCCAAAAATTAAAAAAAAAAATCTTTTCTAAAACATTAAAAATCTGTATGATCCACGGTGTCCTTTAAGGCCACTGTTTCCTTGTTGATTTTCTGTCAATGGGTGTTAAAATCCCGGACTATGACTGTATCACTGTCGATCTCTCCTTGATGTCCACTCAGATTTTCTTTACATATTTAGGTGCTTCTGTTGGGTACATATATGTTTATAAGGGTTACATCCTCTGGTTGGACAGATCCCATTAGTATTATGTAGTAACCTTCTTTATCTCTTGTTAGGGCCTTTGTTCTGAAGTCTGTTTTGTCTGTACAAGTATTGCTACCCTGGTCGATTTTTTTTTGTTTCTAATTGCATGTAGTATTTTTGCACCCCTTCATTTTCAGTCTGTGTGTATCTTTTGTTCTGAGGTGAGTCTCTTGTAGACAGCATACATGCGGATCATGCTGTCTGATCCATTCACCGACCCTATCTTTTGGTTGGAGCATTTAATCCATTTTTTATATTTAAGGTTATTATTGATAGGCACTTATTTACTGACATTTTATTCTTTATACCTATGTTCTTCTCTATATATTTCATCTTGTTCTTCTTAAAGCATGCCCTTTAACATTTCTTGCAATGCTAATTTTGTGGTAATGAACTCCTTCAGTTAGCTTTTTTTGTTTTTGTTTTTGTTTTTTCTTTTGTCTGGGAAGTTCTTTACTGCACCTTCGATTTTAAATGATATCCTTGCTGGACAGTCTTGGTTGCAGGTCCTTGCTTTTCATTGCTTTGAACATTGCACGCCAATCGGTTTTGTCTGGAAGTGGTTCTGTTGAGAAATAGCTGACAGCCCTACGGGAACCCCGCTATAGATAACGAACGAACTCTCTTGCTGATTTTAAGATTCCTTGTGTTTAACCTTCGCTGTTTTCATTGCGAGGTGCCCTGCAGTGGGCCTCTTCGGCACCATCTTGATTGCTGAGCTCGAGGGACTTTTTCCTGCACCAGGTTAGAGCGGTCTCCTGCCATCGTTTCTTCACACGGGTTCTCTGCCCTGTGCTCCCTCGATGCGGATGCTGTTAAACCTGATCTTGTCCCAGAGGTCCCTTAGATTTTCCTCATTTTTTAAAGTTCTCTTTTCTTTTTGGTGTTCTGCTAGGTTGCTTATTGTTTCTCGTTCTCTAAATCAGTGATTCAATGCTCTGCTTCATCTAACCTGCTATTAGATGCATTCATTTCCCATGTTATTTATTTAGAGAGTGAGGAAGAGAGGGAAAGAACTATCAATCAGCCACCTCTCAAACATGCACCAGGACCAAACCCGCAACCCAGGCATGTGCCCTGACCTGGAATCGAACCGGCGACCTTCCAGTTTGGTCATAAAAACTATCTCTTTGTTCAAGTTCTCACTGAGATCATCTGATCTTCCCCTAAGGTCCTGAGCGTCCTTACCACCATTATCTCCAACTCTGCTGCACCCCATGTTTTGGTTGCTTCCGTTTCATGTCATTCTTTTCTGGGGATTTTTCCAGAAAATGTTCTTTCATTTTGGGCACATGTGTCTCCCCATTGTGTCTCCATGTTCGTGTTTGTCTCTGTGTGTTAGGTGGGTCATCACAAGCTATGACTCTCCAGCTTGTGATGAGGGCTTTGTGGGGTGGGTGCCACGAGGGGCCTCCCCTCGAGGCGGAGTTGTCTCCACAGGGTCTGGTGTCTGCTGGAGCCCCGCTTCGGCTGAGCCACATGTGGCCGGTTAGGTCAAGCTCTGGTGCGGTGGGAAGCCCGCCACTGGTCGCGTCAGTGTTGGCTCCCCTAGGCCAGGGCCCTGGTGCTGGTCTGTGTCAGACACTGTGCGTGACTGGCCTTGGGCCACCGGTCTGGGGTGACCACGCTTCTCGCGGCTGTGGCTGCATCCACTGGGTCCGGGTGTGTGTGGTGGGGTCAGGTTCTGCACAAGGAGCTCTGAGCTGGAGAAAGATCAGTAGAAGTCCAAGGCTCCCTGAGGTTGGTGCCCACTTGTCAGCTACCCAGCCCCTCCCCGAGGCTGCTTGCACTTCCTCCAGATCTTATGAACAAGAGGCTGTAGAGTGGACCCAGGCTGACTGTGTCCCACTGACCCTCGCACAGGGCTCAAGCTCGGTCAGTCGGGGCAGGTCGGGAGGATGGGGCCAATGGGTCCCCTACTTGGGGTCAGTGTGGTCGGGCACTCAGTGGGGAGAACGTGGCCCCTACTCCAGAGCCGTGCCGTTCAGTCTCCGCCAGAGTCTCCAGCTCCACCAGGAGAAGCACGCCACAGGTTCAGGTTGGGTGTGTCCCCACTGTGGGAGCTGGTCCGGCAGGGCAGGGGCACAGGAATCTGGGCAGACAGACCAAGAAAGACTCCTACTGGGGGCAGCACAGGCTGGGCGGTGGGAGGTGGGTGAGCTGCACTCCTCCCTTTAGCTCTGCATCCACGCCTGCTCAAGCCCAGGACTGGAGACTTGGAGGGAGCGGGACTCTGAGTGTCCCAGCTCTGCGTGGCCCCCCCGTAGAACTGAGCCCAGAAGGCCGGGAAGAGCGGGGCTCACCAAACTGGATGAAGGCAGTCTCCCCTGGGGGGTGGCACTGGCCCTGGGGAGGGGAGCCAGCTGCACACCTGCCCTCAGCTCTGTGGCTGCAATAGGCCAGAGACCCCGACAAGGGCGTCTTCCGTTGGGGGCAGTGCCTGCCTAACCTGCAGGACAGGATGGAGCGTGGTCCCCACTCCAAAGGCACCCAGTTTGAAGTCTGTCTGAGGGTCTGGCCATGGTTTCTCCAGCAGAAGAGCGCACCTCAGGCTCCTGTGGGGTGCAGCCATCCTTCCTTTCTGCCGGACTCAATCTTGGCAGGGTGGTGGCGCCAGTATCTGGAGGACTGGGTGAGTGCGCTCCCCACACTGGCGCTGTACGTATAGGGGTGCCTGACCCTGGAAGATGGCACCCAAGGGTGGTGTGGGGTGCTGCCTCCGGCCGGGACCTCCGCAGCTGACCCTCCAGATCTCTCTCCAGAGCTTCGCCACCCAGCTCATCTCTGTATGGCTTCCACGGGCCCTCAGTCGCCTTCCCTGTACCAGAGCCCCGGGTGAGTGCCCGAGAGCGAGCTCCTGAGCATCGGCGCTGGGGGGAGCCCTGGGGATTCCAGTGGACTCCCTGCTCTTCCCCAGGGACAGACTCCGCCGATTCTCATCGCCAGATGCTAGGCAGGCTCCTCCTCCCGGCCCTGGTGCTCTGGTTTGGGGGTCTTGGTGTGGGGTCGAGACCCCACACTCCTCAGGGAGTGCTTCTGCTGCCAAGATATCCCTCCAGCTTCTCCACACCGCACCTGGATGCAGGGACCAGCCCTCTTCATGTCTCTGCCCTTCTTACCAGTTCCTGTGAGCTTCCTCCATAGACACTCGGGTATACTGCACTTGTTTGGCTGTCCTTCAGTTGGTCATTCAGGCTGAGGTCTCCACAGTTCAGCTGTAAATCTGGTCTGGCACCGGGAGGAGGTGTATGTAGCTTCCACCTACTCTGCAGCCACCTCGGATCCCCCCACTTCTTAACATTGTTTTCGTAAGCCTCACCTTACGGGCTTGTTTCACAACCCGGTCACCCTGAGATGCAAAGCCGCCTCCCACGTTGGGCCAATGCACAGAGCTATCTATGACTGTCTCTGACAGCATGCATCTGATTTTTTAGTTTCTTGAAGCTTCAGATATAAGCCAGAGAACACTTCCACAGAAGGCGGCAAGTCCTGTGACGTAGGAGGTGGTAACTGAATGGCAATTTAGTCTCAGAAAACACGCAGAGGAAAATGTCTGTTAGGACAGTCTTTGACTAGTGTCCAAAGTATCTCTCAATAGCACTCTGTGGATTCAGAATTCTGTGATTAAAAAAAAAATCAAGTGGCAACCGTGCAGAATATTGCTACATAGACCAAACACAGGATCATGTATTTCAACGACAAACGTGTAAGCCCAGACCAAACGCATAATTAGCATGCTGTGTGCACCTCCGGGAGGGTGCACCATCCAGCTGAGAAACTAAAACACAGCAGCCAAGCAAATGAGACGACCCACACGTCATGTAATGACATATGCGAACGTATTTAAAACAGGAAAATGTGTACATCGGTGCGATTCTGCAGTGTGAGCGCCGAGTGAGTGGTAGGGACACTCAGAGGAAAACAGCCAATCGCGTGGGAAACCTACGAAGGGAAGAGTACAGGAGCTTGGCCTTGGAGCATGTGAGACCGTAGGTGACGGTCAGGTGAGGACAAAACACCCACCCCAGAGGCGGTGGGTGTAAAACTCAGGAAGGGGGACGCACGTGACTCATGTGAAGACACAGTGATAAGCAGACCAGGTGGGCTGACACAGAGGAATCCACAGGAAGGCTCGCAGGTGGAAGCCAGGAGAGGTGACTAGAAGCCAGATCACAAGAATGTTGATTATCAAAGGGATCTGGACTTTGGTCTCTAAATCATTAAGTTACTGAGCTTTGTAGCAACGTGCACAGTTGCTGTTTGCAGAACACTTTGCCGGGGCCTGTGGGACAGATGAGATGGGGGGACAGAGGCAGGAAGAACAAATAATCAGGCAAAGAAATGTGCTGTCACCGCAGCTAACAACACACCCAGACACTGCGTGACAGACGGACATTGTGTAACAACACACCTGGACGCC
>CM052548.1:84423436-84446433 GCA_028533065.1 Trachops cirrhosus
ACATTGTGTAACAACACACCCGGACGCTGCGTGACACACGGACATTGTGTAACAACACACCTGGGTGCTGCGTGACACACGGACATTGTGTAACAACACACCAAGACGCTGCGTGACACACGGACACTGTGTGACAACACACCCAGATGCTGACTGACACACGGACATTGTGTAACAACACACCCAGACACTGCGTGACACACAGACATTGCATAACAACACACCCGGACGCTGCATGACACACGGACACTGTGTGACAACACACCCAGACGCTGTGTGACACACGGACATTGTACTCAGCTGTGCACGCACTGTGTCCTCTCTCCACTTCACACACGGACATACGGGCCTCATGAGCAAACCCACTTACACAGTTTCCACTACAAAGAGTCAGCTTGCTGTTGCCAGTCAGACAATCAATTCTTTTACAACCAGTAAAACTCTACAGATGCTGCATTTTGACTCTGAAAGAAATGAGTATATTTGGCCTGAATTTTTCAGCTGCTATGTGTCTGTTTCCATGGATTGGAAAGGGCAAAATGCAGCTAAATGGACCATGGAAATTAAAACAGTACATTTCCAAGATTTTTATTTTCAACAGAGAAAAAAATATGTATTTTTTTAGATTTTTATTTATTTATTTTTAGAGAGGGGAAGGGAGGGAGAAAGAGAGAGAGAGACACATCAATGTGTGGTTGCCCCTCGAGCGCCCCCTACTGGGAACCTGGCCCGCAACCCAGGCACGTACCCTGACTGGGAATCGAACCAGAGACCCTTTGGTTCTCAGGCCAGCACTCAATCCTCCGAGCCACACCAGCCAGGGCTCAACAGAGGAAAATACTTGTTTCACTATGGATGTGTGTATTCCATAGATTTGTCATGTTATGCTGTTTGGATTACAATAAAGGTTTACTTTAAAGTATAATCTCATACAGATCGTGAACTAAAAATAAAAAGCTCAGTCTCCATAAGCAGTTATTATAAACAATAACAAAACAGCCAATGGTGTGGACAAGGGGGATGAAGATAAGTTGCAATTTGAAAGGCCTGGGTCTCAAATTTTCAAAAATATTCCCAATTGGAGGCACCTCACTTAGCAAATCAGTAAACATCACTGAACTTTAGAATGATGCTGGCCCATCACTTTTTGAGCATTTATGTATCTGTTCTGCCAAAGACCTGAATTACTAGGGTTTTATACAGTCGATTACAATTGCCTTCGTTTTCAGAATTTCAAAATGAAAAATAAAAACTAGAAATCACTCTTGAAAATTAAGTGTGTAAGAGCAACTGCTCAAAGGGTGGATACTCAGTTGTGAAGCGGCTGGTTAAATCTGTGATTTTATATACAGTCTCACCAACTGCAGTGAGAGAGCACAGGGGGCCAACTAAGGTGAAGCTCCTCTTGCCGAGTTTCGGTGGCAGATCAGAGGGTCCAATCCCTGCAGGACTGGACCCCATGCCGTTCCATGCCGGGGGAGATCCCTGCCTCGTGAGTCAAACTACAGAGAAATGTCTCCCATTCGCGAGCACACTTTCTGGTAGCTAATGCTCATCACAGCAAACGTCTTTGCATCTTAGTTGTGGGTCAGGCGTCACTCTGAACAACGTCCCTGTATGAGCTCGTTTAGGCCTCACTGCAAGCAGGGAATGTTCTCAGCCCCGATTTGCAGGGTTGATTCTCCATTTATACAAGAAACCGAGGCAGAGAGTCCGGTGGAGCTGGCACTCCAAGGGCAATGCCCTGTCGCTGTGTTTTTGTAACAGCAACTCCTGAGCACCCTATGAAGCAGGTGTCATAAAATTACAGAGGTTTTTTCTTTTACATTATTAACCTTACATTGCACATATCAACGGGAATGATATAAAGTAATGACTGATTTAAATATAAAAACACTAAGACAAGAAAAACCTGACAAGAAGAAGCATAGCTAATACATTTTAAAAGGCTACATGTATTTTGCTATTTGCACTGAAGCCGATGAAAAGGGAATGGAGTGGCCAGTCTACAGCACTTATCAAACAGTCAGAACTGTAACTGCTGACCAAGAGCCGGTGCTATCAATACACTATAAAAAATAAGAACAAAAGCTAACAATGACAGTAACAGTAAGGCACTTCCAGAGAAAAAACTGGCAAAGGAGTTTTCCCCCTCCGTTTGTTACTCTTCATCATCCATGCTGAGAAAGTCATTTCCATTGTTCTGAGAATGACTGGCCCTCACCTGGGTAAGCGTGTGACCTCTGTTACTGCTTTGCTTTCCTTACAAGATTTCCGAGCAACTTGGGGTCACACGTGACTGTGGATTATAGGAGTGGAAAATTTTGGTCCGGAAAGAACACCAAGAACTGCTGAACGGAGGGCTGATGATCACAGCGGGGTTCACCGCAAGGAGACCTGAGATCACCCCCGACGCTTCCAGGAACCAGAGCACAGAGAGGAGGATAGGATGAAACGTGAAGGAATGAAAGGAAACTGCGTTTTCAGACTGGGGCGGAATGTCAGGGTTTGGAGGGAAGGGGGCTTCACCGGGAGGAAACGACGCTCCAGAAGCCCGAGTTTGCACAACGAGCTGCACCGGGCCGAGCCGGGGAGGACAGGTCCACACCGAGCTCACTGTGCGGGGGATGCACAACGCAGAAACCTCACCTGCGGGACAACACGGAGAGGACAGAGGGAGCCGGGCCCCAGATGGCCCCAAGCGGACCCGGGGTCAAGGGCCCCTGGACGGGGCCACCCTGCAGGGGACACTCGGCCCACGGACACCCGGTGCACCGAGGGCGGGGGGCGGGTCGAGAACGCGCAAGGGTCCCCATCCGGCGCACCCAGGGTCCTGTCTCCCAAAGAAGCGCGCACCTGGGGTGCCATGCCCTGTCCCTACCTGCGCGCCAAACGTCCCAGTCCCCGCCTGGAGCGCAGACCACCTGGGTGTCCCTGTCCCCACCGGACCGCGGTGGCGCGTCCGGGTTTATTGCCGGAAGTCGCTGCAGAAAGCTCCGCCCCGGAGGCATTGATAGGCTGGTGCAGCCAGTGTGACCGTGTGATACCCCAGTCCCGATACCCCCGGGGCGGGCATGCGTAGTGGGCCCTCACCTCTTCCCCGCCCTTCGTGCGAGCTGGTCCCCGCGGGCAGGGTACTTAGGCTGCCTTTCCTGTTCCCCGAGCGTGTTCACAACGCCGGGGCACCGCGATCCTGGTGGCCCTCGGCCTGCAGCCGGATGCAGATCCACGAAGCCCAACCCGCTCTCACTTCCAGCCGCAGCCCTGAAACCCAGAAACCACCGGAATTTCGGAGGTGGCGCTGAGGTTTGCTCTCAGCCCGGTTATCTTTTAGGCGTACGTTTCAGGCCCAAGTGCTATTCAGAATATTGTTCAGCTCTTTCTAGACAGTGGCAAATGTTCTCGAGACGGGCCTCAACCTGTGGGTATTTCCGCAAGTAGGAGAAAAGCCTTGGGGGCGGTGGGGGCAGGTCCCTGACTCCCGCGGCAGGCGCAGGGGCAGGTCGGAGGTCGGAGGTCGGAGATCGGAGTCCGCGCTGCAGACCAACTGCAAGGCTGCATCCAGGAATGGCTGCTTAGCCTCTTTTTTTCTCCCAGATGACGTGGGGATGGCAGTAGAGAGGCAGGAGACAGCACGGGAAGAACTCTTTAAGACTGAGCCTGCTGTTCCCCGTCACCCGTCTAGCATCCTGGTTGCCGGCAAACGCCTCTTCACTTTTAGGGAGAATGAATAGCAAACCAAGGCTGGGAGGAAGAGGGAGGCATGTCTCACCTGCTAACTCAGCAGCCCTGAGCCTGGTCCTGTAATACTGCCGGGTGTTCAAGCAACACAAATTATACCATGTTAGCAAGAAAGGAGGGAAGTCCTTGAAATTCTATGTAGCATTTCCACTGTCTGGGAAAGAAAGCCTTGAAACTGTGCTTTCCTCCCAAGGCCTGAAAGTTAGGAGAGGGTCCACAGTGCCAAAGGAAAAAGCCCATAAATGACTTTGGGTACTGCCCCAACTTTAATTAACTGCCTCCTGTCACGTATCTGTTTTACAACAAGATGAACAAATGGAGTCTGGAGCAAGATAAGGATTTGGGCTAACAGGCCCCCACAGGTACCTAAGTTTGGGTAGTCATGCCCCCTACCCCCTGAAAGCTGGCACCACATCTACTTGTCAATCAATATGTCACTTTTTTATTCCCATCCCGCCTACTGTGTAAATCCTTGGAACAAAGGACTTGCTGTCTTGGCTCTCACGCCACCTGGGGGCTTGTCTGCCAGCGCCCCCCACCCCACCCCCGCCCAGCCTTTCGCTGCTCTGCTGTGCCCTGAACTTCTGCCTTTCACCCCACCCCACCTGAGCTAGGCCCATTGTCTTCCATGGGAACAGATCACTAATAAAACTGATTGCACGCCAATAGATTTGCTGACCTGTAATTCTTTACATGCGTCAGTAGCAAGAACCAGGTCTCTCCCGCCAACAGTGGTCCATACTGCACAGGATTTCTCCAAAGATTAAATGAGGTGATGTGCTTATTACAATGGTAGCAACTATATGCTTTAACCTCTTATATGCTTTTAAATTAAAAGTGGTCATGGACTGAAATCAGCAGTTCCTCTGCTGGAACTGGAGCCCGACCGGGGGGCATCATCTGGGTGCCCAGATGTGCAGCTCCCCACAAGCAACGGAGCCCCTGAGCTTCGGTCTTGCCCCTGAAAGTGAAGGTGATGGCGTGTGCTGGAAAGGCTGTTGGAATGTTAAACGTGTAAATATATGTTCCCATTTGTTCAGCAAACGTTATTCTCCCTCAATCTTTCCTGCATGTTTTAGGCAGTGAGCTCATCTACATGTAAGAAGTTAGGCTACCAATAATCCTGCTTACAGACATATTTACCTTGATACAAACAACCCACCCTGGCCGGGTAGCTCAGTTGGTTAGAGCATCATCCTGATACAGTAAGGGTGCAGGTTTGATCCCCAGTCAGGGCATGTACAGAAATCAACCAATGATGCTTCAGTAGGTGGGGCAACAGATTGATTTATGTCTCTGTCTCTCTCTTCCCCCTCCCTCACCTTTTCACTCTCTTTAAAATTCACAAATAAAAAATGTCTGAAACTACATACAGCCCAGCACATTCCACTCTGAGGTGTTGACCAAAGAAAAAACATGTCCACGCAAAGCACACACCAGGTCTGGCGGGAGTGAGGCCTGCCTGGGTGTGGCTGGTGCAGAAGACAGCAAACACATGCATGTACAAAACAGAAAACTAGGTGTGCGATGGCGTCTCACCGGTGCCCTGGAGGAGCGGCACAGCGGTGGTCAGGGCGATGGGAGGGGACGAGGGAAGCCGAACTCAGCGGGAAGGCGCCTGTGAGCAGCTGCAGACCAGGGGCGTGGGGCAGTGGGTGTGGGGGGCGCTGCCAGGACACTGCTCTCGGAAAGGAGGGGAGCCAGGGTGGGCACTCAAGACGTGCCCACAGCGCTGTGTGCGCTGTTCTTTGCGAGGACGCTGAGCAGGGGCCACCCAGTAAACTGAGATCGCCCAGGGGCCTGGGAGGTTACAGGAGAACAAAGGTCCCAAAAGGAGGTCCTAGTCCAATTCCCTGGTTCCAAGCAGAAGACGGAGACACATGCCTTAGGTGTTTTATGGGAAGAACATCGGAGGTGTTAGCAAGGTGCGTTTACGGGGAGATCCTTGGTTATCTAAGTCAGAGTGAGGGGATAGTAAATGCCTTCTCAACTTTCATTTTGATTGCAACCTAAGGTCAGAAATTATAGGTGACAGTAAGTTTGTATGAGGTTTTTGTTTCAAAATGGCACAGACATAGCAATTCAATAATGAGTAGAAAGGATGAGATGTGGCCGGTCAATGAGAGTCAGTGTCCAGCTGACAATAGAGTTCCCACGAAAGCAGGAGAGGGACACGATGAGAGAGGCTGGCTGTGTCCTGGAGTGGAAGGCCCTTCTGTTCAGGAGCAGTGGGAGGTTGTGAGGGCAGGGAGTGAGGGTGTTCAGGAGCTAGAGCATCTGTGCTGCAGGCGGTGACCCCATCCCTGTGTGGAAAGCCACAGGAGGGGGTGAGGGTGTGCGCTTTCCCAAACTCACGGGGAGGCCTTGGAGCTCATTGAGTACAGGAGGGACAGGAAGTCACTGGGTGTGTGGGCACTTAAACCAGGAGCCACGTCCTAGTCTGGTGCTTTGTCAGATGCAGCCCTGGAACAGAGAATAATCCAGTCGCTGGGATTGGCGTGTCCATCGGATGTGAGGATGGTGGGTCCCACCGAACGTCAACTGGCGAGAGTAGATGTGGGTTAAATGAACAGTAAAAAGGAGGAATGGGGGGTGCAGTGGACTCCAAGTGTGGGTGATGGACTGGGGGTCCCCAGGTGGTAGGGGAACGTGGGCGTGGGGACCGATTCTGTGTACCAGAGGAAATTAAAACTCCACTGAGTAGCTGTGCTGTTTCAGAGCCATGTGGTTTGCTGTTACTGAAGCCTTCTGAACCCTTCCTTGTTCAACAGGTAAGTGAACCCAGGTCACAGAGGTTGTCACGCGGACGGATAAAGCCTATTCATGCTATTACATAATCTGCAAGCAGGGAGCCCCATGCAATAAAAATGGGTTCTTTCTCTGGAATCCTGGCAGAAGGGAGCAAGCTGAACTGCTGTGGTTAAGACTAGCAGGACAGTGCACACACCACATTCCCCGGGCCCAGGGGCTGGGCAACTGCCTTCAATCCCCACCAGGGATGACCGGAACTTGGCTCTCGAGACTTGGTCCCATGGCCACTGGGCTCTGGCTCACTCTGGGGAGAGTGTGGGGCCGCCGCTGCCAGGTCAAGGGCAAGTTTCACCTGCTCAGCTGCCGGAAGGACAAACCAGGACGGCTCAAAGACCCAGCCTTGCACAGCACTAGCTGCCGCAGGGGGCCGGCGGGCGCAGTGCAGCCTTCTCCTGGGAAGTGGGCTGAGTTCCAGTGAGTCACTGTCTTTGCTGATTTTGATCTTTTTGTGGCTGAGCCCAAATAGCCAGGGAGTAGGAACTAAGGTCGTGCAAAGTGTAACCTGAAATTCCTGAATACGTGCAGATGTGGGAGAACAACTTCTAGCATTTTATAGATGTAGGAGGAAAATAGGATGGTATTTTTATGTAACATCTTGACCAAGTGTTCAAAAATACTGGTCTTACTGTTGTTCCTGTACCTGGGAATTGAGTGAAGCATTATAGCAGCTCCATGTTTGTGATGTGTAAGTGGAAACAGTGGTTGTTTTCCCTAAGAAAACTTCTCTCCCGCTCGAGTAAATCTTCTCTCAGGTTGCTGGCATTTGGGTCAAGGTGTCATGAACAGGCACGTTTTATAAAACTGGAGTACAATGAAGTCAAGCATATATGAAAGAATATTCAAGGTTCCCTTTCAAATGCTCCTCCTTGTTCTCTATTATTCAGTGAGATGGGTCCCTTTGTCTGGCAAAGCCAGGGACCGGGCGGCGTGCCAGAGGCGGGAGCCCGGACTGGGTCTGACACCTGCGGAACTCAGCTGTGATTAGGTTTGCCCTCATCTCTCGCGTTCCCAAAGCTGCTGGGCAGAGCAGACGCTGGAGACTGGAGGGCTCCTTCCCAGTGGAGGCTGCGTCGGCGTGGAGCCGGCCATGCTGTGTCGCCGTCTGGGGCTGGGAGCTCTCCACTAAACTAGACCTCGGCCAGCTTCACTCCAGCTGCCCCCCCGGGGTGTCTTACCAAGTTCAAAGTCTTCTACCCAAACGGTAACTTGATTATACGAACTTTATCAGTGTCTACTTTTTATTTTCCCATTCACATCATCTCCCACGCCAGTGCCATGAGGATGCATGCTGCCTTCTGACGCAGGGACTTCAGGAGGGAATGTGTGTGATGGGCCCTGTTGATCCCACCACAGTGACAAAGCCACCGAGCTGACCGACCAGGCCATGAAATAGACCCTGGTGTGGCTCTGTTCACCACCACCAAATCCACGCAGGGCCGTTCTGAAAGTCCGTCACTGGCAGCAACAGTGTGGAAGGGAAGGGGCCGGCCACGTGCTGGGCCTGAAAGCTCAGGGGCGTCTGCAAGGCAGCCTCACAAACTCGGGGACCCAAAGCAGCCACAAAGGAGGGTCTGAAATTAAAACTTATTAACTAAAAGCAGTTTGTGGCAGGTAGTCACACCCTAGGCTCACTGGCAAACAACATTTTACCTTTTTTCATAGCAAAACTTTTTCAGCACAGATTATCTGCTAGTGTTCCAGCAGCATTGCCCTCCTGGCCATGGGTGTGTCCCACTCACTGCTTGTTTCAGCAGCCGCCTGGCCCGGGGCGCTCCGGTGCACAGCAGGGCGGTGCGTGGTCGAGCGGGGCGCCGTGGCCACACATCCAGGGCTGCTCTCCTGTGTGGTTCGCTGCTTCGTTTAAAGGACAACTTATGAACCCAATGCGGTCTACACTGGTTACATACGTGGAATTTCCCCATTTTCCCTCAGCCACTCATGGGTTAGATTAACTGAATCTTTTATGTGGCTGAGAGGCCCCCGATTCTGCTTCCTGCCTGTCACTTCTATGGGGAGACACAGCAGGGGGCTTGCATAAGCACTTGCCCAGGGACCACCACCAGCTACTGAGGGTCTGACTCATGGCAGTCGGCCGGACCTTCATTGTTATTGTCCCCTACCTGCTCTCCTCCGCCCTTAGTCCTGTCTAGTCCCCACTGAGACCCAGGGATGGGCTGACAGACTGCCATCCTGAGTTTGGGTTCAGCTCTCACTGCTGGATAGGAAAAGGCCCTGGTTCCCGCTAGGATCCCCTCCCAGGCGAGACCCTGCTGGTAGGGAATGGGGTCAGACAGCACAGGGGTAGCAGGAGCCTGGAGGAAACTCCTGGCAGCTCTGGCTCTTGGCTGGAATGCTGGCTGTGGACGGGCCCAGGGCTGGGTCAGCCCCAGGTTGAATATGGAGCTGGTCGGAGCCTTGTCTCAGTGCAGTCGGGGGGCCCATCACACAGCGCCCCAGGGTCCCTACTACAGCGCCCGCCGCCACGTGCGTGGCAAGTAGCCCCAAGCAGCAGCTCCTGATGGTCAGGGCCAGAGCCCAGGTCCTGTCCTGCCAGCAGCCAGCGGGCCCCACACAGCCAGCACCCCACCTCTGTGACTCCAGGCCCCCGGCCCAGCCTCTGACTTCTCCGTCTGGCTGGACAGAACTGTGGACAAAGGCTCTCACACACCCACTCCACTGGCAGCGTGACTTCTACCAGGTCAGCCCATTGTCCAGAGACTTTGTCAGGGAGACGCTGCACAAATGCACTCTGTCCGTCCTGAGTTAACTCCAGCTGGACGAAATGTGGATGAATGAAGGCTCTCCCAGACGGGTTGCAAACACAGCTTTTGTTTTCCAGTGTGTGAGTCCTCAAGAGTGTTTAGAGCTTTGAAGTGTGGGTGGTGAGCCCTCCACAGTTACAGCCCTTACAGCGTGCGTCCTTCCATGTTGTCTAAGATTAAAGCACTTACTGAAGGCCTTCCCGCACAGGGGGCACCTGTACAGCTTCTCCCCGGTGTGGACCCGCTGGTGCAGTGCGAAGTTGTAGCTTCTGTCGAAGGCCTTGCCGCACACGCTGCACTCGTACGGCTTCTCGCCCATGTGCGTCCTCGCGTGTCGCCTGAGGACAGAAGGGTCGGAGAAGGCTTTCCAACACGACCGACACGCGTAGGGCTTCTCTCCGGTGTGCGTTCTCCCGTGTTTTCCGAGGTGGGAGCGATGGGCGAAGGCCTTCCCACACAGGTGACATTCGTGCGGCTTCTCTCGACTGTGCGTCCGCTGGTGCTGTCTCAGGTAAGACACTTTACTGAAGGCTTTCCCGCACAGACGGCACGCGTGTGGCTTCTCTCCGAGGTGCGTCCTCTCGTGCTTCCTCAGGTCGGAGCAGTGCGCGAAGGCCTGGCCACACAGCGGGCACCCGTGCGGTTTCTCCCCAGTGTGGATCATCTCGTGCCGTCTGCGGTTAGCGCCACTGCGGAAGGCTTTCCCACACACGTGGCACCCAAAGGTCTTCTGTGCACCCTGGGCTCTGCCGTGCTGTCCGGCGGCAGGGCGCCCAGTCAAAGCGCTCCCGCGCAGACACTCATACGACTCACTCCTCGCGCCGCCTGCTGTGTCCTGAGTGAAGTAGCTGACCGCTCTTCTAAATTCCTGGATGGTGCGGGGTTTCTTTCCATTGGGAGGTATCATACGTGGAGTCAACGTTAAGGTTTCAGTAAAATTTTCTCCCAGGTTATCACGTTCAAAAGGATCTTCTTTAGAAGGAAATCTCTGCTTTTTGAAAGGAAACGAGACGCTGTTAGAGGTCTGGCTGCATCTCTTCACTCCTTCACACGCAGCTCCACACATGCATGCTGGGGCGGTCGCTCCGTGACAGGCCCCAGCCAAAACTGCCCCCTCCCTCACACAGACGTGGGCACTACTCTCCCACGTGCAGGAGGGTCTTCTCTCTTGTGGCATCCCCGCAGCAGCTGTGTGGCTGATTTTCAGACGTCAGGTGTCAAAGAGTGGGCCCACGAACCAGGGTTACACCACTGCGTATCAGACCTCAGGTCACAGTTTTGACTTCAGGTTGAATTTCTTCCCTGAAACCAACTCAGCAAAGCTTTCCCCTGCGAGAGCCAGTGGTCCCAACCGCAGTCAGTCAGGTGACTATGCCAAGTTCACTTCCCAGGGCTGTCCTCGGAAGGACGGGATCACACACACGGAACTTACCATGGCCCTGATTAGGGACGCGTCCTTCTTGTGGAAACGTTGAGTGGACGTCACTTCTTGTTTTTTAAAATCGTCTCTCCTGTCTGAGATGACTGGGAAAAAACAGACCTGCGTTATGAGGGTTACAACGGTGAAGAGACCCAGTGCCCATGGCAATATGTTTCCAGTGCTGGCACGCGAGTGGGAAAGAATGGCAAAGGAAGGAAGGCTTTAAGGAGAAACACATTACGGACATCAGCAATTGACATTTTCTGAAGTAGAATCTGAGAAAAATAAAATGAATGGCAACTTGGGGAGGAAGAGAGAAAATTTTTGTTGAATAGGTCCATGAAAAGGGACATTTTGTGAATTAAAAAAATGAAAAGCATCACTGTTATCGGCAAGTCAGGGACACGATGGGCAGTTTCATGAACAACAGAATAAGACAGTCCCCAGACAGCGAAGTGCAGAATGACCGAAGGCAGTTATACTCCACCCCCGACCCCACCCTCAGCAGCGTCTGCTCCGTCCTCCTCACAGTCCTTCTCACGGGCAGCCGCGTCCTTGCGGGCCGCATGCCCTCACCCATGTCCCGGCGGACAAAGGCTTGCTGGGCAAACCTAGGGTCGCACCTGTGGTCCAGGCAGGCCCGGGCCTCAGCGACAGCTGAGTGTTGCTCCGCGTGCACACAGCTTGCTCACTTTCCCCAGGTCTGCACCAGGCACCTCCGTAGGAGGTGGCGGTTAACGCCAACCCTGAAGCCAGTGGGCCCGTCCACACACTGGGTGCTGCACTTGGACTCAGTGGTGCTGATGGCAGCACGGTCATCTCTGGAAACTATGTCACCAAAAGAGAACAGGTGGCAAGCTAGTCAAGGTGGAGAGGTCACATGTCACCATGCGGTCGACGGGCTCAAAGCAGGAGGTGATGGTCTCTGCCGCAGTAACTGTTTGCGGTAGGCTTTCTCAGCAGAGATGGCAGGGGCGTGGGTGGCCAAAGGAAGTGCACTCCGGGACGGGGCACCAGGCTGGTGTGGATGCTGTGAGACCAGCGCTCAGGGCTCCACCAGACCCGAGGGCTGGCTGAGAAGACGGTACGGTTAGTGCAGGCCGGGTGCTCACTGTGGAGGCTTCTATGATGGATGTTGCAGGTGGCGTTGCTGTCCACCAGGAAAGCAGTCAGAGTGCTCCAGGTGGCGTGGGCGGTGAGGGGGCCACAGGGCTCAACTACAGGTGTGAAACTCGGCAGGGGACGGGGGAAAGGTGAATAAACTCCTGTGAGTACATGAATATAACCTTCCCCAAAACCAAAGACAGCGAGAGACCCTTGAACAGAAGTTAATACCTGCAAGGTTTGATGACATCTGAAGAATCTGTCCCCTACGTTTAAAAAACATGACTAAACTGAGAGACCTTCAGTTACTTGTGTGCGGGGCCCACCCCTCCCCACGCAGGTCCTCCTCCCCCTGAGGCCCCGCTCAGGGTGCTCACCCGGACTCTGGCCTTGCAGCGCGCCTGTCCCTTCTCTTGACAGCTGCTCTCCCTCCTTCCACTGGGCAATTGCATCGGATTTGTGGAGCCGACTGCCTGTTTATAGGAAAATGACACATGGATTTTATTCTGTGCTGGTAACAGTACATGACCATCAACATGGTCCAGTCACAAGAAGGAGGAAACTCACCAAGGAAGGTCAGCTTACGGAAGATTGTATCGAAAACAGAATGCACAGTTCTTCTCCAGAAAAAACATGGCTCTTGAACTTGTTCCAAAAGCTCTTAAGGACCTATCATTGCCGATGCCCATGCCCAAGTTCAAAGACAGACTGCAGAGGCATCAATATTTTCACTCAGTGAGAAAATACACATTTTCACAGTGATTGACTATTATGGCCAAAAAACCCCAATAAATACAACTTCTACCAGAAAAAAAAATCTAAATTCTATGTGGAAAACAGAATGTCCTATTATTTTTAATACTGTGTACTGGTCTAACCTCAGGCCCTGCAGCAAAATAATTTAAAAAAGTAATTAAAAAAATCAATACATTCACTTACCCATTCAAAAACAGTGAGTAATAAGAGACTCACCAGTGGAGACCAGGTGACTGATGCTCTCCAGCATCACGTCCGTGAACAGTTTCCTCTGGGACGTGTCCAGCAGGGCCCACTCCTCCTGGGTGAAGTCGACGGCCACATCCTCGAAGGACACAGCTCCCTGAAGCAGCACCGATGCCGCTTCAGGCAGGGCCGCGCCCGCCCACCTCCGGGGAGGGCGGCGCGGGCCGGCGACAGCCCTGCGGAGGCGGCAGCTGAGGGTGCCGGAAGGTCTGACAGTGTTGTGGGTCTAGTCACGTTGTTCTCGGTGCTCACCTGGACACCTGACTCTGAGGAACACCCACAGAGACGCGCCCACTGTAAACACACAGAACTCCAGTGTGGAGAAATACCACACGAGGTGTGGTGTGACGTCACCTGCACCCCGGGAAATGGGTAATTACGACTGCAAACACGATTATGAAACCTGCACCTGAAAGTCCGTAATTAAAACACTCTTCTCCACCAACGTCAAGGAAACCTACAGACTCATCACGAGGAACGCAGCATCCACCATCAGCTGCTTTTCAACCAGGACCACAGGCAACTGTCCGGCTGTGTCACCTGTCCCCTCATCAGTGAGGTCATTTAACAGTTGTGAATTTTTAAAGCTCCAGCGAGCATGTGGAAAGTGACAGCTATCCAGCAAACACTGTTAAATACAAGCTCTATGTTTATTGCTCAGTGAATGACAGAAGACAATGAAGCAATGTCCGGAATTCTGCAGAACTGGACACAGCGCATGAAGGACGTGGGATCAGCACGCACAGCCTGTCACTGCCCCACGACTCCGACGCTCGCTGTGAAGTGTGAACACAGGGGGCTCGGCAGCACCAGCCAGAGACTGAGACCCCTGTGCTTGAGGACGGCCAGGCCCCGATCTTCCCGTGGTCCGAGCCCTCTCTCTGTGACTCTCCTGGGACCTCCGAATACCAGTTACCCTCGCCTCTTCTGTCTCCTCACCCTGCACACCCGAAGCCTTGATTATTCTGGCCTCTTCGGCTCATCAGAAACTCCCACAAGGCCCTCAGTGCCGCTCTACCTCCTGCACTGCTCCTGAATCACAGCCAAAATGAAGGAAGCGATGCTCCCTATGCATTACTTCCACTTAATCAAATTTGGTGAAAGGGGAATTACAAAAAAAGAAAATTCATGATTTGGGACCTAGGAATAATGGGAATTTTAGCTTTCCTTTTTAGATTTCAAAAAGCACAAACATAGTCTACCAAAACTTGAAGCAGTTTGGAATTGGACAGAATCAATGAATGACTCCTCGAACGCCTTCTGGCATAGCCACTGTGTACTTCCCCCAACACTGACCAGCGCCCCCAGCACCTGTGACACGGGGTGGACCGAGCTCACCTGTGGAAACATCTGCCTCCCTTTCCAGGTATAATATTCTGCTCCTTCCCCAACTCTGAGGCCATCACAATGAACAATATGGCTAATGTGTAACTTTCTTGCTTTGCTAACGATGCCACGGATTAGATGGGAAGATGACAGCTTTCTCATCTTTTCTGTCAACACACACACTGACAGAGACTGGAACATCTTCGTTGCCAGGAAAGAGACCACCTCGGAACGTGTCTGTGCCTCAACACGACCGGTCCAGGGTCCTGGGGACACGGAGCTGGGGGGCAGGTGCTGGAAAATTCTCCGAGTGCACGCAGACACCAGTGCCCGCAGGAGAAACACACCCACACTGGCTGCAGCTGAGACGCACGCCCAATGGGAAGAGTGATACCCACCTCACCTGCGACTCCATGTCACCAGCTCGGCTGCCAACTGTCCTCTGGGTCTTCACCACACAGGCGGCAAAGCTGGGGAAGGAGAGGGAAGCCATGAGACCGCATCACCTACAGTCTCCAGACCCAACTGTCACGGGGCCCCAGTGCCTCACCAGCCCAGCTGACAGCGACAGGCCGCGTGGGCTGAGACGCAGTGGGAAGCCCTCGCCCCCCGGGGTCAGGAGGCTGGCGACCGATGCTCCGAAGACGCCCCCCCACCTTCGCCTTAGAGAAGCTGAGAGCTGCAGGGCTGCATGAACCCACGACGCCCGGGGTGTCTCGATTCACTCCTGATCCCTGACTCGTGCCACACGTGTCTCTACCTGCAGCCTCCACGGTGAAACCGCTCAGTTCCGTTTTCTTAGTTTGCTCACAAGCAATGTCTCTCCAACTCCACGCAGCAGTCCGGTGCCTCACTCCAGTCCCAGCACTTCCTGCCCCTGGCCCCCACGCACGCATTCCTGGACTTTCCGTCTTCCCCAGGTGAGGTTCCCAGGAACAGCCAGCCCTCCACGGGACCTTTAGATTTGTTCTGCATGAAGATGGTTATGAACCAAGGGAACTGGGAACACTTTTCATGGTAGGGTTCGTCAATTCAGTGACTTATTCCATTTAGAGGAACCAGCGGCATCCACCTTGCAAATGTACCCCTGAAGGTCCCTTGCATCAGAGAACAGCGTATGTGTGGCACAGAGCTACTCTCCCGTTCAGCGTCCTCACAGGGCATGGGCTTAGAGAACGCAGAATAGAGGCATTGTGAGAGGAAGTTCAGTTGTCCCATCTGATGTTTTAGAAAAGCGGTAGGTGAAATCCTGCCGAAGCGCGAGGGACTGGCTCTGGAAGCAGGAGAGGACAGTGGGCAGGCCACGGGCAGGAGGGAAACGTGCCGCGCGGGCACTTCGGCGAGTCACGGATCCGCGCGCACGAGCAGCAGCGTGTCCGGAGCAGGAGACAGAGGAGCCAACGGAGGGCCGGACTGTCTGCCGGGGCAGAGCCGTGGCCGAGCCTTCCGCCCCGCTTCCCTGCTGCTCTGAGGTCCCTTCTCAGGCGACCTGGCTCTCCAGCCCCGGCTCCGGGTTCAGAACGTGCCATCCCGGTCTTTCCACCGCCCCGCCCCGCCCACGCCCCCTACCGGTAGCTCTTCCACTTTCCCTGCGCCCAGGGCACCCACCCAGCTCCCACCCTCTGTTTCGCCCTTTAGAAAGCCTCGCCCTCCCTCGCTCCCCCGCCGGCCCCAGCCGCTCCCCCTTTCTCCCCATCCTCCCACCACAGGCCGACCTGCGCAGGGCTGGAATCAAGGGGTCCTCTGCCCTCCCGGGTGGACACCGGACCCGCGAACACTGTCAGGCATAGACAGCGGAGCAGATTTGGGGCCGAAGAATGGCAGTGTCCTGGGACGGCATCGCCCCCTCCCCAGCCTGGGGACGGCACCTCGGGGAGGTGGTCACCGCGAAAGCCGGCCTGGGGGTCCGCAAGACCAGGGCCAGGGACTGCGCCGCGTCCTTGGGATTGCCCCGAGGGGCGAGAAGCCACGTGTCCAATGGGAACTGGACACCACCCGGTGCAGGGCGGCCTCGGAGCGACTGTGACCAGAACCGAAAAGGACTCTAAGGGGCGCCGGAGCGCTCGCCTTCGGGCCTCTCGGGACAGCGGGGACTATGGACGCACAGGCAGGGACACTCGCAAGGACGCCCGGACCCGGGTGTGGAGGACACTGGGGGACGGAGGCCGCGGAGGCCGGAGTTAAAGCTCAGAGAACGTAGCTCACTCACCCAACCAGGACCCTCGCTCGGGGAAATCTCCTTCTGTGTCCACAGGAAATTACGCCAGGTTGGGGGGGCCTTGGCTAGGAAAGGCGGGTTGGAGACAACGTGGTCTGCTGGGGGCGGGGCCTGAGGGTGGGCGGGGTCGGTCCGAGAGGCCAGGAGCTGCGAGACGCCTGTCCAGGGGGCGTGTCTCGAGGGGGGCGCGGCCTTAGCCTCCGGCCCCGCCCCCCGTTTCTGTGGGCTCCTTCTTCCAGCCAGCGCACCACAGGACTGCAGCTGAGTTGGTTGGAGTTTCTTTGGCGCCGATGGCAACCTGACTCCTTCCTCCTGACTTCAGTTTAAATGTTTAAGACAGTTCAAGGCAAGAGCTTAGAATTGTGAGGCCATTTAAACCACTGGCAAGTTGATATGGTTTAAATCAAAATCTGTTTTCCGCCCTGGAGGCACATCTCTTGCGACTTCAAAGGGCACCACGGAGCCTCAGGGCTGGATGATGGCAGCGGCAGGTCCCAAGCGCCTGTGGCTTCTGCACTTGGAAGGGCCGTCGGACTCAGGAAGGCCTGAGTGGTCTGTGCTGAAGCCTGAAGCCGGCTGTGAAAGTGTCCCAATCGTCATGTTCGAGATATAATCTTTCTTATAAGCCTTCAGCCTCCACCAGGTCATCTGACCTGGGCCTTAAGAACTGCAAGTGCCTCTACGACCCTCCACCAGTCCTACTGGTGACACCGGCACCGAGAAATAGCAGGGAGCCAGCACAGGTGACTGTGTTACTCACTCATCTTTTATTAATGCCCATTTAATCCAAATCTATACTACCCTCAGGACAATACTAATTAGACACAATCAGTAAAGACATCACACGAGAGAACTGGGGGCCAACAAGCCCGAGTCCCGGAGTCTCAGTCTGCCCGTGAGGGAGGCAGCACGGTGAGCAAGGGAGCCGCCAGCGTCCTGCAAGGAAGGACCTCCAGAGCCAAGTGGGCAGCAGGGCAGAGCCTCTGTGCCGATGCCAAGGGAGACCAGTGTGGTGTGGAGCAGCGCTCCGATGCGTGGGGCTCCGCTGTCTGTCTCGGCGGTGGTCTGGAGCCTGCCTCCGTTATACCTTGAAAGTGATGTTCTTCAAGTGTCTTGATAAGTGTCTTGACACCCCTGACGCACAGTGGAGAATTTCTCCAGGAGCCTGTCTGTGGGTGGTCCCACTCTGCAGACATGGCTGTTCCGATCAACTGTGCTGCTGTCTTGGGTGTGTCTCCTTGTCACATGTGCCTGGCTTGACTTAGGTAGTTTCCTTCTTGAACCAAAGTGTCATAGCTGACTGGCAGCCATCTTGGTTGACATGAGTGATTCCACTTTGTTTTATATACTTTGTTCTTTCTTGACCAGACAGATGCCATTTTATTTGTCCTACTCTCCAACAGAAAGGCACAATGACACCACGGAATGTGATTGGTGTCTCCAGTTCCAGTTCACCAGCGAGGTGGGCACAGTCTGTTCACATTTAACTTTTTCTGTTTCACACTTGCTGATGTGACTGGTAAATTCAAGAACTTTGGGATGATTCCACTAGTGTGGATGGCATCCCGTAAGTTGATTTGGTCATTAGTTACATTGTAACTTCATCATTTTATTCATTCACAGAGCTATTGGAAAGTGATACATTTTTAAAAATCCAATGACACATCAAATAACACACAGTAAGACTTTATTCACAGGTGGGGCTGTCTCTGTAATTGGCATAGGGAGCTCTGCAAAGGGAGAAAGAGATTGGGCTCAACTCCAAGTGCAGCACGGGGAAATGGAAACTTTTAACCAAAGAGCAGGGTAGAGAAGAGGAAACATCAGGGGTCAGGGGGATTCGGCTAAACTTGACCTTTGTAATAAGCCATAACCGAAAGAAGGAGAAGAAGGAGAAACAAGCATGACCACCCTCAAGAAAGCCCATAATCTTATTAACTAGTTTGTAATCCAATCCCTGCCTTGCGAGTGCACGAAAGGACTGCCAAAGTGTTCTTCTCTGATATCTTCCCAGTAATGGTGTCAGTTTGGCTCAAATAAATTCTTATAAACGTTCTTTACATGACTGGACGCTTCTTACATCAATAACGGAGAGAAGAGGTGCAAGCCTGGGAACTACTGTGTTTTTCGAATTGCAAGATGCACTCCCCCCAAATCTGGGAGGAAATGGGGGTTGCATCTTATAGTCTGAATGTAGTTTACCTGCTTTACTGTGGGGGGGGACTGGCGGTGGAGCGGGGTCACAGCTTATTAAATATTTTACCACATTTTTTGCTTCAAAAACCTTTCTCCTATTTTCCTCCTCTAAAACCTAGGTGCATCTTATGGTCTGGTGTGTCTTCTAGTTCTAAAACTATGGTGTTCCTGTTCTGGGACCCTTTCCCAAGACTCCTGAGTGCCCTTGAACCCCACCTCCACTTCCCCTGCCATCCACAGGAAGCTCCTCCCTCATTTCTGCCCCGCCCCAGGCCCCAGGCCTCTTCGCCTTCCCCAGCAGGCCGGCGCCCTCAGGAACAGAACTGTTTCTAAACAAGGTTCACTCCACAGAGAGAGGACCAGAGCCTGGACTTGCCCCCATTGAGGCGGTTGCTGTCTCAGAAATGGCTGCTTCATGTCCTGCTGTCGAGAAGTCGTGTATGTCAACCAGCCAGCATCTCACACTACTGGGAGAAAGGAGAGAAAGCTGTCCCCTGAGCTTCTCAGGGAGAAACGAGGTCAGCCCCTGTGACTGCAGGGGAGGCCCCCACCGGCCACCTGCCCTCCTGTCCTTGGTGCCCAGTACAGTGGACCGGGCTGCACGGTTCTCTTGCTGCCTATGTCACAGTGCCCACAGGGCCCACTCTCTGTGGCTATGTTCGCTGCACAAACCGCTCAGTCTGGCCTAGCTCCTCCTCCAGCCTGCAGCGAGCCCCACACTGGGCCCAGTGTGGATGTGCCCTGAGCATCCTGGCTGTCTGTCCTTGCCTGGGTCACTCGCTGCCCAAGTCTAGGGAAGGGATTCCAGGCCCAGTCTCAGTGCTGGCGCCCCATCAGCTACAGCCCGCACCCCGCCCACCATCCACCCAGAGAGGATTTCTCCTTCCTTTCCCAAGTTCGGATTGTTCATTTTTAATTGCTTATGGCTCATTTAATCTTGAATGACAGTGTTTTATGGGCATGTCTTATCTCCCCGTCCAGCTTCTATGAACCCCAGAAGGTCAGTCCTTGAGTCTGGGGTCAGCTCTCTTTTGTCTCCATCCAAAGTCTCAGCAGAGAGCTTGGACATGCTGTGGAGTGGATGGATTTTGGTTTCAGTTGTGTGGCAGGATGGGGGGTGGAAGGAAGCTTAAAATGATTTGGGAGATGCTGTGTAAGGCTTGAAATTATTGGTTCTCTGAGAAAATGCAAAAATGCACCTGTCTGCTAAGAACAGAGTCTGTAAAGGAATGGAGAGCCCTTAGTTTGTCTATCTGTCCATCCATCCATCCATCCATCCATCCACCCAATGAACACTTATTAAGTACCTACTATGTGCTAGAAATGGTGCTCAGTGTGGAGGGATAAGAGATAAGACCTAAGTTTTAGCTCACACAGAGAGACTCTGTTCGCGTCCGGAGAGACCGGCAACAAACAGGGAACCGAGCGGTGTTGGGAGCCACGGTGCACTCCAGCCAGAGTGAGGTGTGTGCGGGGCGGCTGGGCAGGGTGCCGCGGGAGGTCTGCGGACTGAGCGGGGTGGTCCTGGGAAGATCTGCGCATGAGCCGAACCGAAGGCGGGGCAGACGGGACAAAGCTTTAAGGTCTGGGAAGGTGGAGAGCAAGGTGGGTGCCAGGCGCAGAGGAAGCAAAGAGCGACTGGATCGTGGAGAACAGGGTGATGGGCGAAGACAGCAGTTCCACAGGGCGGTGGTTGGTGCGCATCGGGGGCGGGGGTGGGGTGTGGGGGCGGCGAGCAACAGACAGCGTGGTGCTCGGGGCTGCAGACTGCGGCAGGGACTGAGGTCTGGACTCGACCTGCCGCGCTCGGACTTGGGCAGCTTTTCTGAGTCTTAGTTTCCTCATTTGTAAAATGTCTAACTTCCAGACTTCTCGTGAAGATTAAGTGCTGTAACAGAGATAAGCACCTGCCCTGCTGTGTCTGCATCAATGGGAACCTGTAACTCAGGTAATACACTAAACGCCGGCACCACCAGGCCAGGGGGTGGCGGGGGCCGCGTCAGCGTGCGTCAACGTGCGTGGTCCTCATTCTCTCCTGGCTCCTCCCTCCCTCCCTCCCCCGCTCCGCCTCGACCTTTCTCCTCTGTCACCTGTTCTACCTTCTCGTCTTTTTTTAACCACAATTCATTACTCTTGCTTCCTTCTCATTATTTCAAGTCCCATCATCTCAGCTACCCAAAATCTGGAGTAAAGTCATTTATAAATGTTGGCTGTTTAATATGGTTTTGTCTTCCTTTAAAAATGAGGTGTGTTGGATGTTTGACACGTCCCTCTTAATTAAAAAGAAGGCGCAGCAGCCCCCACATCTACATTAAGTGACTGGCACCCTGTCTGGACCTCGGATAACTGTAGCTTCCACTGAGATCTCTGTCTCTCAGCAGAAAGTGGTTCCTCTCATTGCGTTGAAGGGCTAGAAACAGCCTGTCTCCAGGCTTTGGGGCTTGGTGCCCTGGGGGTCTCTTCACCAATGGGGCACGGAGGTGTGGACGCTGTGTGAAGGCCGGGCCACTCCGAGTCACTGCAGGGACTCTCTGGATGCCTGCCCCGAGATGGGGAGCAGGGCAGACAGGACAGAGCAAGCCCCCGACTTCTCCCGCTGAAGGGGGACTGCAGCCCATGAGGGGCGCACTGGAGACAGGGGGAGATGGAAGGAGCGCCGGCCTCCCTCACTGCCCTTTTCTTCTGGGGAGGGGCATCCAGTGTCTGGTGGTCGCCCGTGGCTAGTAGGCCGTGTAGTGCAACCTCCCCACTGGGCAGGGGGACATGGGGGACGTGGGATGAGAGGTGCCTCGTCCAAGGCCACCCAGAGAGGCAGGAGTAAAGGCCTAGTGTACTTTCCTCCACACTGAGTGCCCTTGAGTCTGGCGGGAGGAACGTGGTGGGTGGTGCTCCTCTGTGCCCTGTGGTCCCAAGGGTGTAGCTCCCACCCCACCCTGGAGCCCCTCAGAGGCCAGGTTTGCTGTCGGTGGGCCGGGCTGAAGGCCCCGGAGGTGGCCCAGGACTTGGCCGAGGCTGCACTGGAGGCAGAACGCTGGCTGTAAAGCGGAGGGGGCAGAGGCCCCCACCCCCTCAGAGGACCGATCACTCCATGGGCCACACTGCAGCTCGAAGGCCTCAGACTGGGCACCAGAGGGGTCGGGGAAGAGCCCCACCCTGTGGTCCGGCCTCAGTGCCATTGCCACTCTGCTGAGGAAGCTGAGAGACAGGCCTCGTGAGAGAGGGGTTGGGGCATCGGGTCCTCTGCCCTGTCCTCCAGACACCTCCCCCTCCAGCTGGCCCCTCAGTGTCCCCTCTTGGCCTGTGGTCTTCAAGGAACGAGGAGGTGGTGGGGGTGCAGTGCTGGGAGGGCGTCCTCGGCCACACCTGGGCTCCTGGGGGCTTGGCCACACCAGTTCCTAGTGGCCTGGATGACAGCTGAGAATGGCAAGCACAGGCCCGAGGGAGGCTTCACACTCGCAGGGCGGCAGCCGCGGAGAGGAAGGAGCAACAGCAGTGCTGTCTGCTCTCCCCTCCCCAGTCCGCGCTGAAGGAGTTGGCACAGGACCCAGAAGAGAAGGACCGGGGGGCCTCTGGCAGCGACGCATCTCTCCCTGAAACTCGTCTGGAAACCACTTGTCGCCTGAATGGCTGAAGTAACCAGAGGGACCTGGCAGCTTCCCCTTTTCACTGAGCTCTGAACTGTGGCGGGAGCTGGGCCCTGAGTCACAGAGAAGCAGGTCCCTCCCAGCCAATCTCACCACTTAGGGTGAGTGGACGCTGAGGCTTCTGCCTTGCGTGGTGGGGTGGGGAGAAAAGCCGGAGTGAGGAGCGACTTCTACTGTCCTTTCAGTTGACGACTGGCTGTCTTCAAGGACTGTCCTGTCTAGGATGGGCCTGTACTTGTTCTAGGGATTCTGTTGTGTGTGCTTCCTTCCCTAACACCTTCCTCCATTTCCAGGGTCACTCCCCCCTTGGCAATGCCTGAATGTGACAGCACCGCACGGTGGACCGCGTGGGGGACCAGCAGTCACGTGCTTTCGTCTGGCAGGCTCTGACTTTCCCATCGATGAGCCGGCCTTCTGGTTCAGCAGAACCACAGTGTCCTTCAGAGGCCGTCCTGCCTCTCCCAGGAGGCAGCTGCCCATCTACAGCCTCTGTCGCTTTGCTGTGGGAGACAATGCTGCGTGCTCAGCGTGACACCCATTCAAATGTGTTCTGAGGCTCCTGATCCCCGAGACCAAAAAGTGGTGGTGCTAGCTGCCGGCCCAGTGACTGGGTGTGAGCTTGCTCTCAAGAGTGAATTCCAGACGGGGGAGAGGAAGCTGGGCTCCAGATTAGCAGAATACCCCTTCACCGGGGAAGTAAAAGGACGTAAGAGTCTCCTCTCCCAGCGCTGCATGCTAGCTGGGTTTTATAGTCGTGCAATCTATGTTTTACG